>CM076576.1:224444909-224707718 GCA_034641835.2 Pinus albicaulis
TCTCAAACTCCGCCGCAAGATCTCTCTTGCAGTGCTCTATGAGTCTCTCTGCACTCGTAATGACCAAGTCATCCACATACAACACCAGAATGAGAGGCTCCTCACCTATCACAATATAGTAAAGGTTCGGATCTGCCTCACTCTTTGTGAAACCCATCTCCTGCAAGTATGTATCTATCCAGGAGTACCAAGCTCTGGGAGCTTGCTTCAGGCCATAAAGGGCCTTCTTCAGTCTGCACACATGGGACTCCTTCCCATGCACCTCAAAGCCCTGTGGCTGCTCAATGTACACCTCCTCTTGTATGAAGCCATTGAGAAATGCGGTCTTCACATCCTTCTGGTGGATCTTCCAACCCATCTCTGCTGCTATCGATATAATGGAGCGGATCGAAGTATATCGAGCCACGAGAGCGAAGGTCTCCTCATAATCAACTCCCTCTACTTGGGAGAACCCTCTAGCCACAAACCTCGCTTTGAATTTCTCAATGCTGCCATCTGCAGCATGCTTTAACTTGTAAAGCCATCTGGAAGTAACCACGGATTTGCCCTCAGGCCTCGGCACCACCTCCCAAACATCATTCTTCATGATAGAAGAATACTCCTCCTCCATGGCCTCTCTCCAGACCTGCTAGCTAGCTGCCTCCTCATAGTTAGAAGGCTCAAAGTCAATGATGTTGGCAACCATTTCCATATAGCTACAAAACCTATCAGGTGGTCTGCTCTCTCTGACCGGCCTCTTTGGCCCAGCAACAAAGGTGGCCTCTCTCAAGGTATCCTGAAGCCACTTGGGCTTCCTCTTCCCTGAGCACACTTCTCCCACTGCAGAATGAAACTCCTCCTCCTCATCAGGAGCCTGAACTCCTGACTGTCTGTCTGTTGTCCTCCTGCCTGAACCTGAACCTGTAGACGCTGAAGTACCGTGTGAACTGTCCATCAGTGGATTCCCTAGTGAACTACTCTGCGGACTGCTCTGCATGTTGACCGAAGCACCACCCCTCCGACTCTGCGAGCCACTACTCACTGATGGACCTGACACCGTAATCGATGTACCTCTGAATCCTCCTGATCCCTGCCCACTAGATCCCTGCAACTGACTCATCTGCTGCTAAGGGTCTGGTTGATCCAGATACTCTAACTCCTGTGACCTCCTCAAAGCTCTGTCCTCCTCGAATTTCACATCCCACCTGACAACAACTCTCCCCTGTGCAGGAATATAAATCCGAAAGGCTTTCGAGGTCTCATTGTAGCCCACAAAGATACCCTTCTCTGCGGTGGGCTCTAGCTTGGTCCTCTTCTCCTTGGGTACGTAGGAGTATGCAATACACCCAAAGATACGGAAGTGACCAACATCAGGCTTTTTCCCAGAAAAAGCCTCCTCCGGAGTCACATGCCCCAAGGCACGATGCGGACGCCTGTTTTGCAAATATACAGCAGTGTTGCAGGCCTCTGCCCACAAAAACAATGGTAACCCCTAATCATGTAACATGGCTTTGGCAGCCCCAACGATGGATTTGTTCTTCCTCTCGGCAACCCCGTCCTATTGGGGGTTGTAAGGAACTGTGAACTCCCTCCTAATGCCCGCCTCTGCACAATACTAAACAAATTCACCAAGGGTGTACTCCCCTCCATTGTCCGACCTCAGGGACTTGATCTTCCGACCTGTCTGAGTCTCCACAAGAGCTCTGAACTCCTAAAACTGCTTGAAGACCTCACTCTTGGTCTTCAAGAAATAAATCCAGGTCCTCCTGGAGTGATCATCAATGAATAAAACATAATACTCATATCCACTCAAGGAAACATGAGACATCCGACCCGCCTACCCGAATGAATCAAATCAAGTATCCCAATCGATCTGTTGTCACTGCTGGGAAAAGGGGATTTGGAAAACTTGCCCATCGCACATCCTCTACATGTATCTAGGTGATCAGTACTGAAATCTGGCACCCCTGTAGTGATCTCCCGCAAATTCCTCAAGGCCCCATGATACATGTGCCCCATCCTGCGGTGTCAAATCTCACACAGCTCTGAACTGCTAGCTCTACTACCGGTACTACTGCTCAATGCCAAAAGGGGTTGAAATGCAAACTTGTACACCTGTCCTCTCCTGAACAATATCTCATATCCTCTGTCCTCCAATGCTAAGACGGATATGAGGTTCTTCCTCATCCCTGGCACATATAGAACATCTGACACTTTCAAGGGAGGTTTGGATTCCCTATCAAATGTCAATGTCCCTACACCGACTGCTCTAACAACGCTGTCATCTCCGAGTACTACCTCTATATCAGTGCCACTCTCTAAAAGCTCTGAGAAGTACTCACGGACTCCCGTCATATGACGTGAAGCCCCACTGTCAACATACCAGATACCTGAAGATGCTCCGCTAGTGGAGGGAAATGCACACTCCCTCTCAACCTTCGTGGCAGGTGATCCTGCACTAGTGGACTCACAAGCAATGAACCCAAACTCTCGGTCAAAGCTATCCGTAAAGTCCTCTATCTCTGTTGATGCTGTCATGCTCTAGTTCTTCCCCTTCTTCTTCTTCTTCTCCGGACACACAACTGCATAGTGTCCCATCTTCTGACAATTCCAACACTTCACCTTGGAATAGTCATTCTCCTTGTTCAGCTGCTTACCTTTACCTTTGTCTTTGCCCCCACCACCACTTGTGGAAGCTTGCTTCTTTCCCTTGCCTTTCTTGCCTCCTGCTAACAGTTCTACATCCTCATCCTGCTCAATTGGTTTGGCTGCCCCAAGCTTGTTCTTTCTAATTTTTGTTTGTATGCAATCATCCCAGAACCTCTCCCAAGTGGGAAGGGTCTCACGTGCACAAACCCCATCAGCAAAGTTCAACCATGAATTGGGAAGGCCATTCACTGCAATCCACACCAACTTAGTGGGTGGAATGACCTCTCCAACTGCTGCCAATGCATCTCTCACATTAGTAATCTTTGTGAGATATCCAGTTGCACTATCAGTCTTACCCATCTTAATGGTCTTCAGCTTCTCCCTTAGGACCATTTTCCTATTCTCATTGGTACTCTGGTAGAGATTGGTCAATGTTGTCCACATCTCATGAGCATATCTCTTTCCTCTCACATGAGGAATGCAATGGTCTTTGATTCCATCCAGAATCAGCCCCTTACCCTTGTTATTCTTTTTATTAAATTCTGTCAACTGAACAGCATCAGTAGGCACATTAACAGGGTGTTGTTGGGTATTCACCATTATACCCCAGACTTCTACCTCCTCAAATATGCTCTGCGTTCTCTCTTTCCATACACTGTACCATGCCCAACCAACCTATCCTCCACCCTCAAGCCCAAAGACATGCTTGCTGTCCTAATAAGCTGAAAATAACACTGCTGTAGTAAAGGTATTGTTTTCTGTGTGAAAAAAAATTAGCTCGCTGTAATTTTTCTTCTTGCTGTCCCAAACTGCACTTTTCAGCAAACAGCCTCTGATACCATGTAGAAATTTTTGTTCCCAACCCCGGTTTCAGTTTCTCCTTATTTCTCCCATAAAGTTAAATGTCCATTCCCATAGCCATACGTTCAACAAGCTAGAAAAATAAATATTTTCTAAAAACACAAACTCTGGAAATTTCACAGTGCTGAAATGCAAAAATAAAAACTCAGAAAAATAAATCAGTGACACACAAAAAATTGACACGTTGATTTTTTGTCAACTTGAACCTGGAAAAACCCCTACAACTCTTTGGGAAAACCAGTTTGAACGCTTCTCTTTATTTTCTGAATATTGCTTTTACAGTGAAACAGAAAAACACAGTAAAAATTCCAGCAACCAAATTTACAGACTTATCTTGATTGCCGTGCTTGCACACCGCCTCAGATATTGTGCCAAATCAGCAACTTGCAAAACAGAAAATATTTAGCATTAATGACAGCAATAAATGTTGTACGACCACCTCGGGAAGCGTGTTGAAACAGGTTGTACGGTGATGTACGGACTGTACAGATTTGTACAGCATCCCTCCTTGAAATCCGAGAGAAGAAACTGCCTGGAAAACCGTGATGTTGCTGCTGTACTTTTTCTCGATTTTTGTGCCGAAAAATCAACAGCTTCTCTCCTTGAAATCCATGCTCAGTTTTCTGCCTTGGACTACATTCTTAATATTGCTGCCCTCTTCCTCGATTTTTGTGCCTCCTTTCTTGGAAACTATGCCTCCTGTTGTACGGATTTTTGCCTTGGTATTTGAGCCAATAAATATTGTTGTACTTTTTGCTGAATCTCCCCACTGCTGCCCTCTTTCTTCTCACTGCTCAACAAATAAATTTTAAAAAATTAAAAAATAAAAAATAAAATCTCCCTAGCTTTCTCTTCTCCTCTTTCAATCTGCTCATGAAAAAATGAATGACCTTTTCCCTCATTTTCCTCCTTTAACCTAACTCTAAGTGACTTTTGGGGAATCCCTAAATCCAATGGCTGAGATAGCTTTAGATCTAGAGCTGAGATTAAATGCTCATTTAAATCTCACTTTCTATTTTTTAATTCACCCCACTTTAATAAAGACCCACTTAGTCATTTATTTCCAAAATCACTTTTCACTTTCTAATTTCACATTGACTTTATTAAAATCAATTTAAAATTAGACTTAGTAACTTTATCACTTAAAGTCACTTTTAAATTAGATTTGACTTTATCACTTTATAAAGTCACTTTAGGAGAAAAATTAAATTCTTTTGGACACTTTTCCCTAGGCCAAAAATCAAAGCCTTAGGGAACCACCTGTCCTCCGGTAACCAAATTTTAACAACTAAGGCTCATTGTGGTCCCACAATTTTGTGACTCACATTCCACAAGGATCGCATAGAAGTCATTCTTCCATTAGGATTTTTAGTTCTAGGATGTCTCTTGTTAAGGGATACTCTCCAACCCTAGGTCTAGTAATCCTCATAGCCCTTCTTAGAGAGCTAATCACATTTCTTTCTAAGCAAACAAGCGAATTATTTGAGCCTCTCTTGTGAATAGGCTTTTAAGGAATCACCACTTATACTATCATTGATCCATTTATTCTTGTGATTCCTCTCATATCGAGACTCCTCCCATTGGTGAAAGTCCGTTAAGAGCAGGGAGCTTTAGCTGAGGTGACCGAGTAGTTGCTCTATAGGATCCCCTCCTAGGAGGACTGTTAAATTTGGACAACTAGGTCCAAACTCCATATTAAGATGCTCAGATTAAGAGGCTAATATTTTTGTTGGATTCCTCTTTCTGAGAGGTGTAAAATCCATATAAAATATGTCTTAATCCGATGAGCAGAACTTATATTTTGAATTTAGTATTTTTAATAAATTATATGTGCAAGGTCGGCCAGTTTTGTAATGTAGGCTCGCATGCCCAACAGATGTGTCACACACCCTCATGATGGATATATATACAGGAAAAGTTGGAGAGATTTTCATCATCATCACAACTCACATCTTCCTCTCTCATCTAGGAACACGAGCTACCAAGAAGGACGAATTTAATCCACACGTGTGAAGGACGAAGAGGACAAACTGTACGGTCAAGCTGAAGTACGGATTTGCTGCTGCTAGGGTTTCATAGTAACTTTGACCAGCATTGACTTTGGTCAACGCTTGGTCCAAACAAGCTGAAAATTGGTGGAAGGTTCGATTTATGAAGGCCGTACTACCTGGCACAAAAATCGAGGTCAAAGGGTTGACCGTTTTGCTGCTGCATTGACTTTTAGCTTGCTGCCCCTGCGTTGACTTTTCAGGACAGCGTTGAATTTTGCCGAGTTGACTTGGGTTGACTCATCTACAGATTGGAGGGTTGTTGTGACACATGCTGGGCTGGCTGACCAAAGGAGACTTTGCTGGTTGAAGCATCCTGTTGACCGCCGAAACGAATACACACATTTTTCCTATTTCTGATTTGTCTTCTGTAAGATCTACTTATATGTTCTATCTGCATTTTGCTTACCTACTTGTATGATTGCTGAAATAAAAATGAAATTGCTTCTAGCATAGAACATCTACAAAACTTTACATGGTATCAGAGCTGAGGTGAAGACAAACTCAATCTATAGCAATCATCATCGTGGAAATGGGTTCCACTAGTCTTGAATTCAAGGAGAATGACAAGCTGACCGGAAGTGATGACTTCCATCCCTGGAAGATGATATTAGATCTCAAATTAGAAGATCATGATCTCCTGGATCATGTGACAGGGAGGATTCAAGAACCTCCATCCAATGCCTCTGCTACTGTTAGAAACAAGTATAAGAAGGGAGAAATCAAAGCAAAGCTGCTGATCAGGGAATCCATAAATAAGAGTCTGGTTGCCTACATATCTGAACTAGGCACATCAAAGGAGATGTATGACAAATTGATACTTATGTTTCAAGTAAACAATGTGAACCAAGTGCTATTCCTCAAGAACAAGTTGAAGAATATGAAGAAGGGCCGAGATGAGTCTGTTCAAACTTTCTTTCTGAAGTTGACCGAAAACAGGAACAATCTGCTAGCTATTGGGGAGATAATAGCTGATCGTGAGATGGTTCTCACCGCACTTGGAGGACTTCCATATGAATGGCAAGTATTCACAACTACTATTTTCAACAATAATACCATTCCTAACTTTGATGAGCTTCTGTCAAGATGTATGCAAGAAGAAACAAGGATGAAGGAATTTGATAATGAAAGAAATGCTGCCTATGGTGCTCATTCCCGAAAGAAGAACTTTGGTGGTTCTAAGGACAAAAGAAGGACAAAGACTCAAGAGAAGAAGGGTAAATGTTTCACCTGCCATAGGCCTGGACACTATGCTAGAGAATGCCCCTTCAAGAAGGATTATCCCGATAGTGACGATAACAACAACAACCGAAGAAATGGGAATCGAAGAAATGACAAATCCAAAGGAAAGAGGAAGGCTCACTTTGGAGGAAACAATCAACCTTCTAAGAGGTCCAGAAATACCAGGTATGAGGAGTCTAATGTTGTTGATAAAAGAAATGAGTATATTCTGGTATCTTCTCTCTCAGCTACATCTCTGCCCGACACTATGGATGTCTGGCTAATTGATAGTGGTGCCTCAAGACACATCACCGGATTCAAGGAAGCACTTTCTGACATGGTTGAAAGGGATACTAATCTAGAAATTATCCTTGGGGATAATGCCACTTATCTTGTGAAAGGGACCGGGACTGTGACCCTCCACTTGTCCCAAGGACAAGTCCTCCGTTTGCAAGATGTACTCTATGTACCCAAATTGAAGAAAAACCTTGTGTCTGTATCTGCCATGGAAGACAAAGGATTCAATGTTACTTTCTCTAATGGAAAGGTGCTCATGTGGAAGAAGAGCTTCAAGGAAGCTATCTCAATTGGTTTTAGGGTTGGTACACTCTATCAGGTTGGAGGGAGTCCGTTGAGAGCTATGACTTGTGATACTATTCGACAAACCGAACTATGGCACCAAAGATTTGGACACCTTCATTACAAAGCCCTTCCCGAAGCAAGGAAGGTGGTGACAGGGATGCCTGATTTTGGAAATAATCATGAAGGTGTATGTAAGGGCTGTGCTGAAGGAAAACATACAAGGGGACCTTTCCCCTCAAGTGTCACAAAGACATATGATATATTGCAACTGGTCCATTCTGATCTATCTGGTATGTTGCCCGTAACATCCCTGGGGGGATGTTCTTACTACATGACATTTACTGATGACTTCTCTCGCAAAACCTGGATATATTTCTTGAAGAAGAAGGATGAGGCTTTCATGTGGTTCCGTACATTCAAAGCCTTGGTGGAAAATATGACCGGAAAGAAGATCAAGATTTTGAGGACTGACAATGGCACTGAATATGAGTCAAATGAGTTCAAAGACTTTTGCGGAGAAGCTGGCATTAAGAGGGAGACTACCACTGCATATACTCCTGAGCAGAATGGTGTTGCTGAACGCAAGAATAGGACTATTGTGGAAGTTGCCCGTGCCATGCTTTGTGACCAGGGTCTACCAAAGTTTCTGTGGGGAGAAGCTGCAAATACTGCTGTGTACATTCAAAACCGATGCCCTCATTCCGCTTTGGACTCCAAAACTCCAGAAGAGGTTTTCTCTGGTAAGAAACCTGATGTCTCACATTTTAGAATTTTTGGATGTCCTGTCTATTTTCATGTGCCGAAAGAAAAGAGAAGTAAGCTGGATGCTACTGGAAAGAAATGAATGTTTGTGGGCTATAGTGAGACTTCTAAGGCATATAGAGTCTATGTACCTGGTCAAAGGGAAGTAGAGATAAGCCATGATGTCACTTTTGACGAAGATGCTTCCCTGAAGAAAGTAGTAGATCTTCCTAGATCTGAAGAAAATCATGAAGAAAGACCTGGAAATCTGGAAGAACCCCGGGATGAGACTATGCCTGATATTGAAGGGCCAATGGACCCTATTGATCCACCCCCTTCACTAGGAAAGAGACCATCATGGCTCAGGGACACCCTCGAAGATGCTGAGGGTCATGCTGCCCCAAGGGGGACATTCCGAGAAAGCAAGAAGCCGTGTAGATACCAAGGGTATCTAGCTGCCATCAGTACTATTGTACAATCTGAACCTGGATCTTTTGAGGAAGCCATCAAGCATCAAGTTTGGAAGGATGCTATGCATGAAGAATATGAGTCTATTATGAAGAATGATGTCTGGGATGTGGTCCCGAGACCGAAGGACAAATCTGTTGTCACCGCTAAATGGCTCTACAAAATCAAACATGGATCTGATGGGAGTGCTAAAAAGTTTAAGGCAAGGTTTGTTGCCCGTGGCTTCTCTCAAAAGGAAGGAATTGACTATGACGATATATTTGCACCTGTGGCACGATATACCACCATCCGATCAATCATAGCCCTTGTTGCTACACAAGGATGGAGTCTTCATCAGATGGATGTCAAGACCGCTTTTCTGCATGGTGCAATAAAGGAAGAGGTGTATGTAGAACAACCTCTGGGAGTTGAAGTTCAAGATCGAGACACTTATGTCTGCAGGTTGAAGAAAGCCCTCTATGGGTTAAAGCAAGCACCCAGAGCTTGGTACGAGAGGATGGATAGTTACTTGATGAAGCTGGGCTTCACCCGAAGCAATGCTGATCCGAACCTATACTTCAAGGTTGTGAAAGAGAAGCCTCTCATTCTAGTGCTGTATGTGGATGACCTCTTCCTGACTGGTGATGACCCTCTCATTCATCAATGTAAGAGGGAGCTTGCTGCTGAATTCGAGATGAAGGACCTAAGACTGATGCACTATTTCCTAGGCCTGGAGGTCTGGCAGAGACCTGGAGAGACTTTCCTTTCTCAAGGAAAATATATTGTGAAGCTTCTGGAAAGATTTGGAATGGTGGACTGTAAGTCCGTGTCGACACCGATGGAACTCAACTTTAAAAAGTTGAGTGGCAGCGCTGCTGAGCCTATCTTGGCCAATCCTACTGAGTATCGTCAACTCATAGGAGCTTTGATGTTCTTAGTGAACTCCCGTCCGGACATATGTTTTGCAGTGAACACTTTGAGTCAACAGATGGTTGAGCCTCATCATTTTCACTGGGTTGGTGACAAGAATCTTTTAAGATATCTTCGGGGCACGATAAACCATGGGCTGAGATACACTGCCGGGAGTGTGATACTCCGTGGATATACTGATGCTGATTGGGCTGGCAGTGTGGTGGATCGTAAAAGCACATCTGGATGCTGCTTCAATCTTGGTTCTGCTTCGATCTCATGGATGAGCAGGAAGCAGAAGTCGGTGGCTTTGAGCACCGCGGAGGCTGAATACATTGCTGCTAGTATGGCCTGTTGTGAAGCAGTTCGGTTGCGGAAGCTCTTTAGTGAGTTGTTTGGACATGTGCTAGATACCACTGTGATACTCTGTGATAATCAGAGTGGGATTCGTATGACTGAGAATCCTGTGTTCCACGACCGATCCAAGCATATTGATATCGGGTACCACTTTATCCGGGATATGGTACAGCGAGGCGCCGTAAGGCTCGATCATATAGGAACTGATGAGCAGGTCGCGGATATTCTCACTAAGCCCCTGGGGAAGGTCAAGTTCCTAACCTTCCGTGAGAGTCTTGGTGTCGTGGAAAGACCCTATGATGTGGGTCTTGTTGGACGATGAGCTCTGGGAGCTCTGGGGGGCTTTGGGGAGAGCTTCTTGGAGCTATGGGCAACCACAAGGCTAGGCTTGCCAACCTTGGTGGTGTGCTTGGACCCCACCGTTGTGATTTTGAGTTGGTTCACCTCTCATTTTCTGTGCCCCGTATGCATCCTACCCATTGAGTTCAGGGCTCATAGGAAGTACCTCTCATTTGGCCAATGAGGTGTGGAAAAGTTAGAGACTATTAGCAAAGACTGATGGACGCATCAGAGATTGCCGTACTCTCTATCTAGGATGGCACGGTCCAACCACTTGATCTGGGATCAAGATTTGTGAGGTCTGGGACCTCTGGACTGACTATGTCGGTCGGGGGATGATGTCTTTGTGACTGACCCACTTCTGTTCTGAAATAAAGAAGCCAGCAAAGCAAGTTTCGGCGGGATGACGCACGATGTTGATTGCACTAATAGATGGAGTTCTCCCTAGTTGAGAGGGAGTGTTAAATTTGGACAACTAGGTCCAAACTCCATGTTCTGATGCTCAGATTAAGAAGCTAATATTTTTTGTTGGATTCCTCTTTCTGAGAGATGTAAAATCCATATAAAATATGTCTTAATCCGATGAGCAGAACTTATATTTTGAATTTATTATTTTTAATAAATTATATGTGCAAGGTCGGCCAGTTTTGTAATGTAGGCTCGCATGCCCAACGGATGTGTCACACACCCTCATGATGGATATATATACAGGAAAAGTTGGAGAGATTTTCATCATCATCACAACTCACATATTCCTCTCTCATCTTAGAGTACGAGCTACCAAGAAGGACGAGTTTCAGCCACACGTGTGAAGGACGAAGAGGACAAACTGTACGGCTAAGCTGAAGTACGGATTTGCTGTTGCTAGGGTTTCGCAGAAACTTTGACCAGCGTTGACTTTGGTCAACGCTTGGTCCAAACAAGCTGAAATTTGGTGGAAGGTTCGATTTATGAAGGCCGTACTACCTGGCACAAAAAATCGAGGTCAAAGGGTTGACCGTTTTGCTGCTGCGTTGACTTTTAGCTTGCTGCCCCTGCGTTGACTTTTCAGGACAGCGTTGACTTTTGCAGAGTTGACTTAGGTTGACTCATCTACAGATTGAAGGGTTGTTGTGACACATGCTGGGCTGGCTGACCAAAGGAGACTTTGCTGGTTGAAGCATCCTGTTGACCGCCGAAACGAACATACACATTTTTCCTGTTTTTGATTTGTCTTCTGTAAGATCTACTTATATGTTCTATCTGCATTTTGCTTAACTACTTGTATGATTGCAGAAAGAAAAGTGAAATTGCTACTAGCATAGAACATCTACAAAACTTTACAAGGACCCCTACTAGTTTGTGTGGTAACAGTCTGTAAAAAGCAGGGGACATTAATTGAGGTGACAAGGGTCTTTGTCCCATTGTTGTCATTTGGTCTAGTTGTTGTCCCATAGGTTTCCCTCCAAGAGCCTTGCTAAATTTTGTGGCAACACACCCCTCAAGCTTCAATCCTCTTATCTATAGGAAAAAAACAATGATACCCCAAATATTTTGAGATAGACCTAGACTCGTAAGAGGGCTTTCATGAATCTCAATCAAGAAGAGAATATATAAATACCTTAAGTGCATCACAAACTACACTGGAGAAGACCAAAGAGCCCCATTGTAATTCCAACACCCAATTGTGAATCCAAGTGAACTTCTTATTAGCACAACTACTCCAATCATGAACTTACTCAATCTCTAACTCCACAACCTCCTTACTTATAAGTTATGAGTTGTTGGTCCCCAAAATTTGTCATGCTCACTAGGGAAACTTCTCTGGTATATGCTCCAAGGTGTACCACTAGTTTTTATAGCTTTGAAAAGTCTTTTGTATAGGCTTGTGTCTAGCATGCAGGAGAAGAAGTCCTCCTTAGGTGGTTGTTCAAGAGAAGCAACAAATATGATTTTGGAGCAACAAAGCTGTAGGCCTGTTGACTTAATCGTAAAATACACAAGAGGTATTGTAATAATAATATATTATATAACTTAGGGAAAGCACATTAATTTATTTAATTAATTAATGTTGGTTAATTAAGCAAATTTCTCAGGGTAAATATTTAAGTGACTTAGATATAATCTCAGCGATTGATCTAAGTGGGTTAGGCCTTAATCCTGACCATCTATCACATTAGAGATTGTGGGTTAGGGATTTTGCTCAATTTGAAATTATAAAAGGAGCCTAAGGGAAAGGATAAGATACAATTGTTTAGGAGAGATTCTAGCAAACTTGCATGAACCAATTGCAGGTTCGTCAAGAGGCTAAAGTAATCAAAAAAGTGTGCAACTGGGAGTTCGAGTGAGCACAATTTTTGCAAGTGGAGTGCACAAGAGGATCGAGGTTTGTTTGAGGTTGAAGCTAACATGTGCCGCGACCTTGGAGAGGTCATGAGGGTCGAGGCCAAGTTTGTGGAGTGGTGTCGCGAGTGTGAGGAGGCCAAGAGGGTTGAGGACGCACTGAGGGGCCAGGTTGTTTCAAGAGGGCCGAACTTGTGAGAGACAGCAAGCAAAATGCAGAACAAATTTCTGGGGGCTGATTTTTACAGATTATATCAGTTGAATGTTTGTGTGTTTCAGAGGATCATTTTCGCTGGTAAGGGATCCCTTAAGTTTTTTGAGAAGAATTTAATGAAGAGAAATTTGGAGGGCAAAATCTTTGTTGTTTGTGTATGATTTTTTCTGAACATATATCCACTGCAAAATTATTGAGTTAAAAGTACCAGAGTATTCTGTTTTGTATTTTTCAGAATTTATTTGCTGCAGAAAATTAATTTGCTGGGTAAAATATTTTCTGGTGTAGCTGCAAAGAAACAAAAATCTGAAACTGGTACTAAGAAATTAACACCACTTGTCATATTGAGGCAACTATAGTCTATTATCTCAACCCAACATAATAAAGTTTCAAGGTTCCCTGTTTGGTAGCTCACTCTTTACTCTATAGAATTGTACTGACATCCAACTCATGACAATTTTAGCGACTAACTCATTAGGGATTAGTGCAACAAATTTCTCTTCATCATGCTGGACCTCTTACTTCCATTGCCTCTTGAGAAAGCTCACACATGCCAAGGGCAGAGTCGTACAATGTGCAGAAAGGGATGTGGCCACTGGTAAGCTGTAAGCATGCATACAGGTTGCAAGTAGGGCATATAGGCCATGCAGCCCAGGAAAAAGGGGGTTTTTATCAGCTGGGAATTTCCAGGTTTTGCTCTTTTTGTATTTTTCCTCAGTGGGCACTTTCTTTCCGAGGTTGGAAAGCCCTTCTTTGCTGAGAATTTATAATGAACAGCAGACTTTTGAAGGGCAGAACAACTGTGTTCATGTGTGAAATTGGGCTCTATTTGCTTCTGCCGAAATTTATTTTATTTACCAATTAAAATCCCTGCAGTGCATTTTATTCAGTGAATTAAAGTTAATTTACAGCAAGTATTTTACTTGGAAATAAGTTGCCAGATGCGGGGATTAAAGAAATTTAACACCTACTGCACTGTATAGTGCACAATTGGAATTGTGTTGCAAGTATGGGATATTGGCATCCCATGTCCTTGGATATCTACGCTTGAACATGCATAGCATTACATAATGGTGAGATTTACTGTCTCTCTAAATACTTTGTCTGACGATGGATGGCAATACTCCTCTTCAGTTAGCATCCACCAATCCTCACATTACCTTCTAAAAGTATCTAAGAAATCTCTATGGTGGACACAGATTATCTATGATAGTGAGCCAAAATGCACCCAAACTTGCTCAGAGAATAGTTGTTGCTTACCATGCTGACACTTTTTCAGGTGATGACTATCTGATGGTAGTCGTGAATCGCTTTAGCAAAATAGACTTAATGATATTGAAACTAACTCTCATGGTCTACTCACGAGTTGAAGTGGAAAGCATTTGCTCAGATTTTCATGAATTTTACCATCTACACCACATCAGTCAATAGAAATAAATCTACAAATTCATAGTCATCTTCTCCACTCCAAAGTGTCCTAAAATCTTGGAATTATGAACCTGATGCAATAACTGCAAATCAGTGATCTTCCCAGGAAACACAAATAGCAGTTAACTTGTACCAAAATCCATCCTTTAGTAGGTAGTCAGTGAACTCTTCATCAAGCAGTTTGTCACAGGGTTCTGCAACCTACATAAACACACACAAAGTCTGGACATTGCGTAAATATTGTCATTCCAAATGTTGGTGGTCGCAATAAGAAATATGCCACTTTGTTTGTGCTTCCTTTCCAGTGCTTAACCACTATATTGAACTGCTGCAAATAAGTAGTAACTAAGCATTGCTTTTGAAATGGACCATCATCACCATGTTGAAATATCAATAGTCTTATTCCAAAGATACTTTTGTTCTTTCAATAAAAGAAGAACAGAGTAAAGAATGAGATAGAAAACTAGACTAGTTTTGGTACTATAAACAATTTAAATTCATACCTGTGACAGCTGCTGTTGCGTCTTTTTCTCTGCAGCCTTAAAAGCCTTTGCATGTGCCGCTATTGTCTTTTCCTGTTTGCTTGCTTGTTTTTTCTTTGTTTCAAACCACCGACGTGCATTTGCATGGGCTGAAAGTGCCAAGTCAACTTCAACCTACAGAAATATTAGGTCAAACAAGCGTCAATGTTCAAAAAAGTATAGAATAAATATTACAATTTTAAAATGTAGATGCCATATGCAGTTTCTAAACACCATGACTATTTGCAAGTTTTACTGATTTGATTACTTTCCATCAGATGTTCCCATAATGTGGTCATCCATGGATTTAAAACTCGATAAAATATCAGATTAACGAAGAAAGAAGAACAGGAATGACTTCAAGAGCACCCTCTTTACATAACACAAGCTCAAATATTATTTACCTAAAATCTAAAACCAACAGATGTAATAATTCTAGTGCTTAGTTCTGTGAACTATATAATTGTTATCATCTTCGCACATCCTAAGGTCCTCTAACTTCAAACATCTCATTAAGTACAAGAAGCCTAAATTAACAACCACTTAATTATGACGATATGTCACCCCTCCCAGAGTAAAGTTGCTGCTATACAGTACAAGTAAAGGATTTCCTTCAATTTCATACAATCTTTCCTTGTTCCATGTGTAACAACAAAATGTCATCCCAAATTGAAGGAAATCCTTGACATCTACTGTATAGAAACAGAAATGAAGGAAAAAAAAGGAAGTCTACAATTTCTTTCATTGGAATCGATGACGAAGTGTTGAAAATTGGGTAGCTTGGGAGGTACTCCTACAAGCCTTGGGTGTTAGGTTTGTGAGAAGAAAACCCACAAAAGATTGTGTTTGTAGGCAAAGTACCCTAGTTTGGGGTTTCTGACCCAAAGCTGTGTTGATTTTTCCTAGCACTTCCGAATTAGGTCTATGTCTAATCACAGCCATAAACACACAGAAACACACACAACTCCAAGCACTTTGCACAGCGGAAATATAACAACAGTGAACCAATTTAATACACAAGAATTTGTAGAACCAAAACTTGATTTTATTACAACTTAATAAATCAAAAATAGGGCTCCCATACTAGGGATCATGGCCCTTACAAAGCCCTGATACAAGGAAAACTAGGGCTTGAAGTCAACAATGTTTGACTGTCAATCTGCCCAAGAACAAGAACAAACTTGACTTACTTGCTGAAGATGCCCTTGCCCATATTACTTTCAGTCTTCTTTGCCTTGAACACTTGGCAGGTCCTTTGCGACCTATCTCAGAGAGTTATTGCACCTTCAACACCTCCGCACATCAGTTGCTCACTGAGTACTTGCTGCTTCAATTACATGCACATATCAACTTCCATCAACCAGCTTCTCACAATGATTTTGCCTCTTCAATGTCACTTTACATGTTAAAATTTGGGTACCAAAGGACAAGTGGTTCTCTAAGGCTTTGATCTTTGGCCTAGGGAAAAGTATCCAAACGTATTTTGTACTTTTCTCCTAAAGTGACTTTATATGTGGTAAAGTCAAATCTAATTTTAAAGTGACTTTATAAGTGGTAAAGTTACAATCTAATTTTAAAGTGACTTTATTCAAGTCAATGAAAAATTATAAAGTGAAAAAATTACTATGGAAATAAAAGGCTAAGTGGGTTTTTATTTAAGTGGGGTGAATTAAAAATTAGAAAGTGAGAATTAAATGCACACTTGTTCTCAGCGCTTTATCTAAAGCTATCTCAACCATTGGATTTAGGGATTCCCCAAAAGTCACTTAGAGTTAGGTTAAAGGAGAAAAGAAGAGAAAAGGTCATTCAGTGTTTCATGAGAAGATTGAGAGAAGGAGGAGAGCAAGGAGAAAATTTCTGAGCAAAGGGACAGCAGCAAGGACACTCAACAAATCCGTACAACAGCTTGGCACACTTCCCAAAGAAAAATTTTTGAACAGTAGCGTTTACTTGGCACGAATATCGAGGCAAAATCCGTACAGTAGCGTTTGCACGCATTTCAAGGCAAGGTACAGTTTTGAAATCGAGGAGAATATTCAACAGTCAAAGGCATGGTTTTCGAGGCAGTTTTCTGGGCACATAAATCGAGAGGTGGACTGCTATACTGTTTGTACATTTCTGTACAGCCAGTTTCATGCACGCATTTTGAGGCAGCATGTATAGCAATTTATGCTGCATTTATTGCTGTAAATTTCTGTTTGTTGTTGGCACAAATTCCAAGGTGGAAAGCTGGCATGGAAATCGAAATAAGTGGGTTACTGTGTTTGTTGTAATTTTTACTGTGTTTTCTAGTTTTCTGTAAAATGATTTTCCAGATATAAAGAAGAGCTCTCAAACTGGTTTTCCCCAAGAGTTGTAGGGGTTTTTCCAGGATCACATTGACCAAAGATCTGTGTTATTTTTCTGTGTGTGGCTATTATAATTTCCTGTGTTTTATTTCTTCATTTCCAGCAACTGTGAAATTCCTAAATTT
Organism: Pinus albicaulis; assembly: GCA_034641835.2. Lineage (NCBI taxonomy): Eukaryota > Viridiplantae > Streptophyta > Pinopsida > Pinales > Pinaceae > Pinus > Pinus albicaulis. Next base: position 224,462,001 of record CM076576.1, read on the forward strand.
GTGTTTTCAGAAATATTTTTCGTTTCCAGAATTTTAAATGTATGATTATGGGAATGGGCGTTTAACTATATGGGAGTGATAAGGTGAAACAAAAAACCAGAGTGGCGTCAAAATTTCTAATGGTATCAGAGCTTGGGTGGATGAAAAGTGTAGTATGGGACGGCAAGTGAAAAATTACAGCAAGCTGATTTTTCACACAAAAAAATGAACCTTTACCACAGTTTTGAAATTTTCAGTTTGTTAGGACAGCAAACATGTCTCTGGGCTTGAGGGTTGAGGATACGTTGGATGGGCAGAGAAACTACAATGCATGGAGGGAGAGAATCCAAAGCATCTTTGAGGAGGCAGAAGTCTAGGGCATAATGGTTCACACCACACAGCACCCAATAGCAATACCTGTTGACCCTGTTCAATTGGCAGAGTTTAACAAGAAGAATGCTAAGGGAAAAAGACTGATTTTGGATGGTGTTAAAGAGCATGTCATTCCTCATGTGAGATGAAAGACATATGCACATGAGATGTGGACAGCCTTGACCAATCTTTACCAAAGCACCAATGAAAACAGAAAAATGGTTCTAAGGGAGAAGCTGAAAGCCATTAAAATGGCTAAGACTGATAGTGCTACAGCATACCTCACAAAGATCACTTCTATGAGAGATGAGTTGGCCGCTGTTGGAGAGACCATTCTACCCACTGAGTTGGTGCGGATTACATTGAATGGTCTTCCCAAGACTTGGGAGTGTTTTGTGGATGGGATTGTTGCACGGGAGAACCTTCTCAACTGGGAGAGATTGTGGGATGATTGCATTCAAAATGAAATCAGAAAGAACCATCTTGGGGCATCCAAACAGGTGGAGGAGAATGACAATGTAGCATTGTTGGTAAGGGGCAAGAAGGGCAAAGGAAAGAAACAAGCTTCCACAAGTGGTGGGGGCAAAGACAAAGGTAAAGGTAAGCAGGTAAACAAGGAGAAGGACTATTCCAAAGTCAAATGTTGGAATTATCAGAAGTTGGGACACTTTGCAATTGTGTGTCCGGAGAAGAAGAAGAAGGGAAAGGACAAGACCATGGCAGCTTCTATAGAGATAGAGGACTTCTCGGAGAGCTTTGACCATGAGTTTGGGTTCATAACTTGTGAGTCCACTAGTGCAGGATCACATGCCACACAGGTTCAGAGGTAGTGTGCACTTCTCTCCACTAGCGAAGCATCTTCAGGTATTTGGTATGTTGATAGTGGGGCTTCTCGTCATATGACAGGAGTCCGGGAGTACTTCTCGGAGCTTTCAGAGAGTGGCACTAATATTGAGGTAGTACTCGGAGATGACAGCATTGTTAAAGCAGTCGGTGTGAGGACATTGACATTTGATAGGGAACCCAAATCTCCCTTGAAAGTTTCAGATGTTCTATATGTGCCTGGAATGAAAAAGAACCCTATATCCGTTTCAGCATTGAAGGACAGAGGATATGAGATGTTGTTCAGGAGAAGGCAAGTGCTTATATATCCTAGGAGCACTCCAGTTGATTCAGCTAGAGTGATTGGTGTGCGTCAAGCCAAGGTGTACAAGTTTTCATTCCAACCCCTGATGGCATTGAGTAGCAGTACCTGCAGCAGATCTAGCAGTTCAGAGTTGTGCGAGATTTGGCACCGCAAGATGGGGCACATGTATCATGGGGCCTTGAGGACATTGCAGGAGATCACCACAGGTGTGCCAAATTTCAATTCTGATCACCTTGACACATGCAGAGGATGTGCTATGGGGAAGTTTGCCAAATCCCCTTTTCCCAGCAGTGACAGCAGATTGACAGGGATTCTTGACTTGATTCATACCAATGTGAGTGGTCGGATGTCTCATGTATCCTTGAGTAGCTATGAGTACTATGTTTTATTCATTGACGATCACTCCAGGAAGACCTGGATTTATTTCTTGAAGACCAAGAGTGAGGTCTTTAAGCAGTTTCAAGAGTTCAAAGCTCTTGTGGAGACTCAAACAGGTCGGAAGGTCAAGGTCCTCAAGTCGAACAATGGAGGGGAGTATACCCTTGGTGAGTTTGTTGATTATTGTGCAGAGGCAAGCATCAGGAGGGAGTTCACAGTTCCTTACAACCCCCAGCAGAATGGGGTTGCGGAGAGGAAGAATAGATCCATCATTGGGGCTGCCAAAGCCATGCTTCATGATCAGGGGTTACATTTGTTTTTGTGGGCATAGGCCTGCATCACTACTGTGTACTTGCAGAAAAGGAGTCCACATTGTGCCCTGGGCAATGTGACTCCGAAGGAGTATTTTTCTGGGAAGAAGCCCGATGTTGGTCAGTTTCGTATCTTTGGGTGCATTACATACTCCTATGTTCCCAAGGAGAAGAGGACCAAGCTAGAGCCCACTACAGATAAGGGCATCGTTGTGGGTTACAGTGAGACCTCGAAAGCCTTTCGAATTTATATTTCTGCGAAGAGGAAAGTTGTTGTGAGGCAGGATGTGAAGTTCGAGGAGGATAGGGCTTTCAGGAGGTCACGGGAGTTAGAGTATCTGGATTCACCAGACCCTCAGGAGCAACAGAGTCAGTCACAGGGATCCAGTGGAAAGGGATCAAGAGGTACATCGATTACAGTATCAGGTCTGTCAGTGAGCAGTGGCTCTCAGAGTCAGATGGGTGGTGCTTCGGGCAGCATGCAGAGCAGTACGCAGAGCAGTTCACAGGGTAGCCCACTAATGGATAGTTCACACGGTACTTCAACATCTACAGGCACAGGATCAAGCATGAGGTCAGTTGGCAGGCCTTCAGGAGTTCAAGCTTCCGATGATGATGAGGATTCTTTCACTCCGGTGGGAGAAGTGTGCTTAGGGAAGAGGAAGCCCAAGTAGCTTCAGGACACCTTGCGTGAGGCCACATCTGTTGTTGGGCCAAAGAGACAGGTTAGAGAGAGCAAATATGGAATTGATCACTAGCATCGTTGACTCTGAGCCTTCTAGCTATGAGGAGGCAGCTAGCCAGTAGGTTCGGAGAGAGGCCATGCAGGAGGAGTATTCTTCTATCATGAAGAACGATGTTTGGGAGGTAGTGCCGAGGCCTGAAGGTAAATCAGTGGTTACTTCCAAATGGCTTTACAAGATAAAGCATGTTGTAGATGGCGGCATCGAGAAGTTCAAGGCTTGGTTTGTGGCGAGAGGGTTCTCACAGGTAGAGGGAGTTGACTATGAGGAGACTTTCGCTCCCGAGGCTCGATATACTTCCATTCGCTCCACTATATCGATAGCAGCAGAGATGGGTTGGAAGATCCACCAGATGGATGTCAAGACCGCATTTCTCAATGGCTTCATACAGGAGGAGGTTTATGTGAAAATTTCTGAATGTTACACTTATGCAGAAATCTACTGTTAGATTTGGTTTTTATCCTCCTAAATTAAGTTATTAAGCTGAAAATTCATATTAATATTGAAGCAAAACACATAACAGACTTTCACCAATTCAGATCTAGAAAAAGTACATGCACACATAAACAAAGTGAAAACCAAATGCGGGAAAACTGGTCTGCTGGCGGCTAGAGGGTTTTATTATTAAGAATTTTCTGAACACAGCAAATCTGGGCTCCAGATCTGGAAAACCCGATAGAGGAATAATAGGTTTGCAACTCACTGGTTGTTCTGAAACCAAAATAATGATTGATCCACACCCTCAAACAGGTTTTACAGAACTCAGCCAAAATTAGGCCCTAGAAACCCCAGCGCTGCCCCTGAAGCCCCTACGTCCCTCAACGCTGGTCTGGAAAGGGCTGCATTACCCTAGACTGGGTGACGCAGTACTTACGCTGCCCCTTAGGGTCTCTGCGTAACCCCTGAGGTTTCCAACTGAATCACGCTGCCCTGGGAGGGACTGCATAGCACAGTTGCTGCCCTCTCTGTTGTTGCTCTCCTGCTTCTCTGCGCTGCCTCTCTGAGTTGAACTTTGTCTCTTGCTGATTCTAGACACTGAGATCAAATCATCCCCTTTGTCCAAATTCCCCTCTCTACAGCTGAAACACTTCTGATAATTCTTAGCAAACCCGCCCTAGAATCTCAGCTTAGCTTCAATGATATGCCTCTGTGTGTCTTACAAATGACCCCAAGCCTTTCCTTTATACTTTTCTCATTGGCAAAACCAACGGCCATGACTAGATCTTAAATCAATGGCTAAGATTAAAAGAAAGCTTGATCTGTGTGACTTAAGACAATTTCATCACATGTTTAATTTAATTCACTTTAATTATTTAATTTTCCTAAATTTAGACTTAGATAATACATTAAAATAATTAATATAAATATCTACCAAAACAGATGAAATTTCCCAAATCCCTTTGTAGATCATGTGTACTCTAGTCCCTCCACAAAATTTGGGAGCTAGAGCACAACTGATGCTACTCCAAATACACAAAATCTCAACACTCCCTCTTAGCATCAAGAGTGTGCTCTAGCAATACATCACACTATGCATTACAAGATTTTGGGCACTGGTTTTGTGTTGTTGATGCTTGGCCTGCTGCCACTCAACTCTGCACTACTGCTGCCATTCTATACTGATGCCCATGACTCTGCCACTGCCACTGCAACATCTGTACTGTAGATCCCTCTCAATTTGCTGCAATTGTGATGCTCATAGCACTGCCACTGTTGATCTGTTGCACTGCAACTTCAGTTGTTGAGAAAAACAATTGAATCTCCTGCCTAATCTTTGACAGACAAGTCAGTTGGGCTGCATCCTCATCACTGAAGCTCCATAGGCTACTGATTTGTGCTGGCATCTGAAGGATGATGCACAGCAACAGCTCTGCACTGCGTAAGCGGACTCCCTCTGCACTGTTGAAGTCACATCAGCCCCCTGTGCTGAAATCCCTCACGCTGTTGTTGTGTTGTGATGTCCTCCTGAAGCCTCCACGCTGCTGCAACTCTACTCTGCGTAAGCAGCTCTGCTCTGCATTGTTGAAGTCATACCAGCCCCTACGATGTTGTTTCCTTTACGCTACTGCAACATCTGCACTGCGCTGCTCCTTCTAGCCTTCAGATCTGCCTCTACTTCATCCGTGATCTATGCACCCACTGCTCCACTTGTCCCGAACTGTCTTAAGGCTGTCGTAGCTCGCATGTGATCCAAGAGATGAGCTGCTCAAGGATCTCGCCCCCATTCTGTAGCTCCTCTACAGATCCATGTCGCCCCACTTTCGTGGTTCATGAGCGCTCATGGTTGCATCATCTTCCAACCCATCCTCCGCCACAGTATCCTTGGAAGAAGAAGCTTCCTTGTCCCTTTTCTTCTAAGGACAATTGCTGGCAAAATGTCCTAATTCACCACACTAGAAGCACTTGATCTTTGACGAATCCTTCTTCTTCTTTCCCTGTTGCCTCTTTGATGCCAAGGCTGCATCTTTTTCATCTTCCTTCTTTACTTTGCTCAATCCAGAGTTGTACTACTTCTTGGTGATTCTACGGAGTTCTTCATGACGCAGAATTGCCCACAAGCTTTCCCAATTTGGGAGGTCCGCTCTGCCCAAGATACTTTGGACAAAGGTTTCCCACTCATCTGTGACTGCGTTGAGAGCAGTCCTGACCATCACATCATCCTCCACTTTGGCACCCATTGCAGTCAACTGATCTCTAATTGACTACAATCTGAAGAGGAAATGTTCCATGTCTTCTCCCTTGGTCATCATGAATGACCTCATCTGAGTCTCCAACAGCATCTTCCTTTGGACAGACTTTCCCTCATATAGGGAAGTTAAGGCCTTCCACATCTCATTAGTTGTCTTATTTACAGCTATGTGTGGGACAATATGGTCCTTAATTCCATCCATGATCAGCCGCTTGGCATGCCCAGCAGCTTCATTATGCTTCCTTAGGAGATCTGCATCGGTTGGTGTGGCCAAATTTTGCTCTGCATGGTCCCTTAAATGATATGCCTCTAGGACTATCAAGATCCTAGCCTTCCAAACTGATAAGTTGGAAAGGCCATCCAACCTGTCCTGATCACGCAGTCTGTTATCTCTAATTTGATACTGATGGGCTGCTCCACCAGACAACTAAGAGTAACTATTTCAACCAATTTTTAATTGAAGATTAGCCTCTTCAGTCTGAGAGGGCTCTCTCAAGGTAACTTGTTATTTTTCAATAAAAACTCTATTAGATGGCTAACTTTATGACAGTGACTTGATTGTGATTAATTGCAAGTTGAAAATATAGAGGACTTACTACCATTGGGCTAATGGAGTCAACATCAGAAAACTCAATGAAGATAAACCTTCTTGTGGAAACTGAGGCAAGTGATCATTTCAATCAAAGGATAACACACATACACAGGAAATAAAAGCAATTCAATATCTAAAGGAAGTCAGAGCATGGTTTCCATGAATTCTGAGTAATTAGACATAAACATACTGCAGATATAAAACATAAACTCATTGAAACCTCATTCGAATCTCAGGTGAATAAGGCAAAATATCCACTGTGTATTACTAAATATAAAAACTTTTACAAAAAGTAACAGTGTGATACAATATTCTCCAACCCTTCATTCATCGAAACACTGCCCATTAATATGCATCAAACCTTTACATCGAATCTGCCAACAAGGATAGATAATTAAGTTCTTTTGCTGCCACCTAGTCTAACCATAAGCTAGATATTTGGGATTAAAACTGACACCTACCAACTTTAGGAGTTAGAGTCCTAACAGAACTCAACTACCAATTTATTACATTTTTATCTAAAAGACAACCTAATTACATCGAAAGGGATCATGTGCTTTAATAACACTGACCATAACCAAAACATAAATGTCCTCACTGTCTTCATGAAACAGATCTTCCTACTTTTAAGGAGCTACTGCCATCACACATGATAAGATATCTCCATGATGAACTGATAATCTGAAGATGAGTTAGACAGCTTCGTGGACCAAACCTGTATGAAAATATCCTCCTGACCATCTTTGACCTCTACATGTGATCAGCTAACCTTTAATGCATCATTTCAAACCAAAATTCCTTCAAAATTTAACTTCCTACCAAAATAGGGGAAAATAAGGCAATTTCATAGCAACTTTCGATATCAAATTTAATTCACCAACTTCTGCCACCTATTAGCTCTCTCTACTGTCATGGATCTATTTGACAGGTTAAAAGAGCTAATACAAAGTTTTCCCAATGTTTAATTTCCAGTCTAAACAGCTTTTTTATCAAAAAGTCATCTTCAAAAATTTCGAAGCGCTTTTTGGGCTTCAAGCCTAGCAGGTGCTACGAAAACACCTAATCTGTCAGAAACACCTAATTTCTTCAAAAATTTCACCTTTTGTTAAGTAGAAACTGCTGGATGACATCTTCACAACTGACAAAAACTTACCCCACTCCTCAAACCTTCTCCAGTGAAGTCAAGCTTTTTGGCAGTGATAACCTTCTTTTGCTTTCTACTCCCTCCAACATCAGCAGCCTGGACTATTGGGGATTCTATGTCTATAGCTTGAAGGATGGATTCCAAATTACCTTTCTCAATTGATTGGCCCTTTGTTTTACTTCTTGTCATCCTTTCTTGTTTATTCTTGCTACTGAATTTTGGTTTTCTTCTTGCAGGTGCCTACAATGGGACTAGTGTCTCTTGCGCAGGTTTTGTATTAATCTCCATTGGCTTTTCTTCAACATTCATTGGCTCTTTTTCTTGATTTTCTACCTATGTTTCATTAACAGGCTGCTCATTCTAAATTGAGTGAGTGTCCTTAGGTTTAGGAGTCTTTTTAGGAGTCACTACATCAACTTCATATCCATTAAGAAAGAGAAAAGAAAACCAAAGGAAGATCATGGCTTGCTTACCAGTGAAATGCACCAGAAGCTTGAAGTGATATTGGTACACCATGTGGTACCTCCCTTCGCAAGTGAAATATTTATGAATGATCATTAGCAGTTTAGAGTACTCTTCTTTCAGATATGTTCTTGGAATCCCAGTAGCTATGTGAGTTCCAACATATTCATCCTTCATGAATTCATCACAATTTTGTAGCTTGAATTTAAGGACTTAAACCACTCTTCCTCTGCCTCTCTGAAAACTGTGTCGTCCCTTCAGATCTGCCCTTATGTTGTTTTCCCTGCTGCTTTCTGCAGCAAGAACCTTCAGTGTTTTGTTGGTGACCTTCCTAGATCTGCAATTGCTCTGATACCATGTGAAATTTTTTGAATGTTACACTTATGCAGAAATCTACTGTTAGATCTACTTATGCTCCTCCTACTTAATTAAGTTATTAAGCTGAAAATTCAGATTAATATCGAAGCAAAACACGTAATAGAATTTCACCAATTCAGATCTAGAAAAAGTACATGCACACCTAGACAAAGTGACATAGTGATTTTCTGGACAAATAGTCCCCGGAAAAACCAATGCGGGAAAATCGGTCTACTGGCTGCTGGAGGGTTTTATTATTAAGAATTTTCTGAATACAGTAAATCTGGGTTCCAGATCTGAAAAACCCAACTAAGAAATAATAGATATGTAACTCACTGGTTGTTCTGAAGCCAAAATAATGATTGATCCACATCCTCAAACAGGTTTTACAGATTTCAACCAAAATTAGGCCCTAGAAACCCCAGCGCTGCCCCTGAAGCCCCTGCGTCAGCCTCTGAAGCCCCTGCGTCCCTCAGCGTTGGTCTGGAAAGCTCTGCATTACCCCAGACTGGGTGATGCAGTCCTTACGCTGCCCCTTAGGGCCTTTGCGTAACCCCTGAGGGTTTCCAGTTGAATCACGCTGCACTGGGAGGGACTGCGCAGCACCTGCGTAGCACAGTTGCTGCCCTCTCTCCTGATGCTCTCCTGCTTCTTTGCACTGCCTCTCTGAGCTGATCTCTATCTCTTACTAATTCTAGACACTGGGATCAGATCATCCCCTTTGTCTAAATTCCCCTCTCTGCAGCTGAAACACTTCTGAGAATTCTTATCAAACCCGCCCTAGAATCTCAGCTTAGCTTCAGTGCTTTGCCTCTGTGTGTCTTAAAAATGACCCCAAGCCTTTCCTTTACACTTTTCTCGTTGAGAAACCAATGGCCATGATCAAATCTTGAATCAATGGCTAATATTAAAAGAAAGCTTGATCCGTATGACTGAAGACAATTTCATCACATGTTTAATTTAATTAACTTTAATTATTTAATTTTCCTAAGTTTAAACTTAGGAAATACATTAATATAATTAATTAACTAAATATCTCCCAAACCAGATGAAATTTCCCAAATCCCCTTCTGGGTCTTTGTAGATCATGTGTACTCTAGTCCCTCCACAAAATTTGGGAGCTAGAGCACAACTGATGCTACTCCAAATACACAAAATTCCAACAGTTTATATTGAGCAGCTGCAGGGCTTTGAGGTGCATGGGAAGGAGTCCCATGTATGTAGATTGAAGAAGGCACTTTATGGCCTGAAGCAAGCTCATACGTACTTGCAGGAGTTGGGTTTCACAAAGAGTGATGCAGATCCGAACCTATACTTTATAGTGGTAGGTGAGGAGCCTCTCATTCTGGTGTTGTGTGTGGATGACTTGGTCATTACAGGTGCAGAGACTCATTGAGGGCTACAAGAGAGAACTTACTTCAGAGTTCGAGATGAAGGACATTGGCTTGATGCATTACTTTTTGGGATTGGAGGTGTGGCAGGAGGAGGGGCATTTCTTCCTGGGACAGGGGAAGTATATTGTGGACATTCTTAGCAGATTTCACATGGAGGATTGCAAACCCATGTCTACACCTATGATCACTAACTGGAAGAAGCTTCACGCTTCGAATTCCGAGTTGGTGGATCCTACTTTGTATAGACAGCGGATTGGTTCTTTGATGTATTTGGTCAACACTCGACCAGATATATGTTTTGCAGTTAACACGATGAGCCAGTTCATGTGTGACCTAGGAGAGTGCACTGGGTTGCTGCAAAACACGTTCTTCGTTACATGCAGGGGACAGTGGATTTTGGACTGGATTATAGACAGGGAGATGGAGTGAAACTGGCAGGGTACACTGATTCAGATTGGGCAGGTTGTGCTTGTGATAGGAAAAGCACTTCAAGGTGTTGTTTTGGGTTGGGTCCACCAGTTGTGTCGTGGTTCAGCCGGAAGCAATAATCAGTTGCATTGAGTTCAGCAGAAGCAGAGTACATGGCAACCAATTTGGCTAGTTGTGAGGCCATATGGCTTCGCAAGATGTTGTTTGGCTTATTTGGTCAGGCGTTGAGACCTTCAGTGATTCACTGTGATAATCAGAGTTGCATTAAACTCACGGAGAATCCAGTTTTTCATGATAGGTCAAAGCATATCGGGATCAAATATCATTTCAACAGAGACTATGTTCAGAAGGGAGCTGTGAAGCTTGAGTATATTCCCACAGATGAGCAGGTAGCTGACATATTCACCAAAGTCTTACCACGAGGCAAGCATGTCTATTTCAGAGACAAGATGGGAGTGGTGAGGAACACTTTCCTCGGTAAGAGGGAGTGTTAAAATTTGGGTACCAGAGGACAAGTGGTTCCCTAGGGCTTTGATATTTGGCCCAGGGAAAAGTGTCCAAATGTATTTTGTACTTTTCTCCTAGAGTAAACTTTATAAGTGGTAAAGTTACAATCAAATTTTAAAGTGACTTCATTAAAGTCAATGAAAATTAGAAAGTGAAAAAGTGACTATGGAAATAAAAGGCTAAGTGGGTCTTTATTTATGTGGGGTGAATTAAAAATTAGAAAGTGAGAATTAAACGCAGACTTATTCTCGGCCTCAAAATTTGCGGGGAGGCTAGGACACATGCATTCCACAATACCCAGAAATCATTTTGGGAAATTCCACCCGGAGATAATTTTATTAATATATTTAATTATATTTAATGGATGCCCAGAGTCTAAACTTAGGAAATTAAAATAATTAAAGGGTATTAATAGAACTGGGTGTGAATCTTTTAGAAAAATACAAAGATCGAGTCAATATGATCTGAGCCATTGATTAGAATCTAATTTGGGTCGTTGATTTGTCAACGAGAAGATTATAAAAAGGACTTCGACGAGCATTTGGAAAGGACATCGAGTGAGATCAAGAGATCGATTTCTCAAGTGAGCAGCGCAGCAGTGGTCGAAGAGATCATTGAGAAGATTTCTTCTAGTGAGTGGCAAGGATAGTTTTCAGTGGAAGATTTTCCTGGGAGAATGCAGCCCTTGCATCAAAGGGGCAGCAGGAGCAGCGGAGGCGAAAGAAGGACGTCTCAGAGATCAAATGTTTCCAGTGTGGTAAGCTTGGTCACACTACACAGTGTCCTGTCAAGAAGAAGGACAAGGAAGAGAAACATGATCCGCGGGCTACAACCGCAAGAATCGAGGAGGAGCAATTTGTCATGATTGCCCACATACCTCCAGGGGAGGATTGGGGTGATCTAGTACTGTAGTTTGAAAGCGCTGCAGATGGGCAGGATCCTTGAGGAGTCCACCTCTTGGATCAATACCTTGCTACGGGAGCCCATATCTGAAGTAGCAGGATGGACTAGTGTTAGTTGGTGCAGAGGAGTGCCGGAGAGCCAGTTACAGTGGCTAGGAGCGCCAGAGACCAAGCAGCGCAGAGCAAAGTTGGCAATAGTACAGTTGGCACAGTGCAAAGTCAGCAGCAACGCAGAGGCTTTAGAGAGTCAGCGCAGAGACTAGCAGCAGTCAAAACTCCAGTGGCAAATGCATCATGCTGAACACCTCCGGTTCAGTATTTTGGATGTTTTTTTGTTGCAAGAGCAGCAGAGTTGCAGTACAGATGCAGTTGGCAGCAGTATGCAGGGTCAGCAACAGCACAAATGCAGCGTTTGCGCAGTAGTTGGTGTGCAGCAATGTCAAACATCAACAGCGCAAAGGGAGATGATACAAAGTCAAGGTGATGCTTCAGCAGGTTGCATTACTAAAGCACATACATCACTAAGAGAGAGTGTTGAATTCTGGTAGCATCAGATGTGCTCTAAGCCTCACAATTTGCAGGGAGGCTAAGATACATGCATTCCACAATACCTAAACTTAGGAAATTAAAATAATTAAAGGGTATTAATAGAACTGGGTATGAATCTTCTAGAAAAAGATGAAGATCGAGTCAATACGATTTGAGCCATTGATCAGAATCTAATCTGGGTCGTTGATTTGTCAACGAGAAGATTATAAGGACTTCGATGGACATTTGTAAAGGACATCGAGTGAGATCAAGAGATCGATTTGTCAAGTGAGCAGCGCAGCAGTTGTTGGAGAGATCATCAAGCAGATTTCTTGCAATGAGGGGCAGGGATAGTTTCTGGTGGAAGATTTCCTGATCCGAAGAGTGCAAGGCAGGAAGCAATCTAGAGAGGCAGTGTAGAGCTACGTTGTGGCAGCGCAGAGCTTCAAAAGGAGTCTGTAATTCTGTAGGGGAACAGTCGGGATCAAGTGTCGGAGCCAGGATGTGAGACCGGGAGGCCACAGGATCGATGTTTCCAGTGAGCAGGAGAACAAAAGGAGGTGCAACACAGTCCCAGCGGCAGTGACGCAGAGACTGCGTAGAGACAGCGCAGAGGCTCATCTCTAGAGCAGATCCTAGTCAGACTTTCCAGTGATAGGGTGATATTGTCTCACTATCACAGAAATTTGGCATTTCTCACTGAGCAGAATCGGCCTTCTTCCAAAATTAGATAAACAAATAAGCTTGCTTCTCTTCCAACCTCGGATCCTCCTGAGATCTATAGCTCCCTTAGCTTTTTAGGCTTCTTGAGAATGATTGCTAAGTTGATGTGTTGAGACTACTCCTCATGGCTAAGTTTTGCTGATGGGATTGTTGCACGTGAGACCCTTCCCTCTTGGGAGAGGTTGTGGGATGATTGCATACAGAATGAAATCAGAAAGACCCGAGTTGGGGCAGCCAAACCAGTTGAGGAGGATGATAATGTAGCACTGTTAGCAGGAGGCAAGAAAGGCAAGGGAAAGAAGCAAGCTTCCACAAGTGGTGGTGGGGGCAAAGGAAAAGGTAAAGGGAAGCAGCAGGTGAACAACGAGAAGGACTATTCCAAGGTGAACTGTTGGAATTGTCGAAGGATGGGACACTATGCAATTGTGTGTCCGGAGAAGAAGAAGAAGGGGAAGAACAAGACCATGGCAGCATCAGCAGAGATAGAGGACTTTTCGGAGAGCTTTGACCAAGAGTTTGGGTTCATTGCTTGTGAGTCCACTAGTGCAAGATCACATGCCACAGAGGTTGAGAGGGAGTGTGCATTTCCCTCCACTAGCGGAGCATCTTCAGGTATTTGGTATGTTGACAGTGGGGCTTCACGTCATATGACAGGAGTCCGTGAGTACTTCTCAGAGCTTTCAGAGAGTGGCACTGATATAGAGGTAGCACACAGAAACGACAGCATTGTTAGAGCAGTCGGTGTGGGGACATTGACATTTGATAGGGAACCCAAACCTCCCTTGAAAGTGTTGGATGTTCTATATGTGTCGGGGATGAAGAAGAACCTTATATCTTAGCATTGGAGGATAAAGGGTATGAGGTATTGTTCAGGAGAGGAAAGGTGCTTATATATCCCAGGGGCACTCCAACTGATTCAGCTAGAGTGATTGGTGTACGCCATGCAAAGGTGTACAAGTTTCGTTTCATCCCCTTTTGGCATTGAGCAGTAGTACCGGCAGCAGAGCTAGCAGTTTAGAGTTGTGCGAGATTTGGCACCGCAGGATGGGGCACATGTATCATGGAGCCTTGAGGACATTGCGGGAGATCACTACAGGTGTCCTAGATTTCAGTACCGATCACATTGATACATGCAGAGGATGTGCTATGGGCAAATTTGCCAAATCCCCTTTTCCCAGCAAGGACAGCAGATCAACTGGGATACTTGATTTGATTCATACTGATGTGAGCGGTCAGATGTCTCATGTTTCCTTGAGTGGATATGAATACTATGTTTTATTCATTAATGATCACTCCAGGAGGACATGGATTTATTTCTTGAAGACCAAGAGTGAGGTCTTCAAGCAGTTTCATGAGTTCAAAGCTCTTGTGGAGACTCAAACAGGTCGGAAGATCAAGTCCGTCAGGTCGAACAATGGAGGGGAGTACACCCTTGGCAAGTTTGTTGATTATTGTGCGGAGGCAGGCATTAAGAGGGAGTTCACAGTTCCTTACAACCCCCAGCAGAACGGGGTTGCGAAGAGGAAGAACAGATCCATCATTGGGGCTGCCAAAGCCATGCTACATGATCAGGGGTTACCATTGCTTTTGTGGGCAGATGCCTACAACACTACTGTGTATTTGCAGAACAGGAGTCTGCACGTGCCTTGAGGCATGTGACTCCAGAGGAGGCTTTTTCTGGGAAGAAGCCTAATATTGGTCATTTTCGTATCTTTGGGTGTATTGCATACTCCTACGTACCCAATGAGAAGAGGACCAAACTAGAGCCCACCATAGAGAAGGGTATCTTTGTGGGCTACAGTGAGACCTCGAAAGCCTTTCGGATTTATATTCCTACACAGAGGAGAGTTGTTGTCAGGCGGGATGTGAAGTTCGAGGAGGATAGGGCTTCAGGAGGTCATGGGAGTTAGAGTATCTGGATCAACCAGAGCCTCAGGAGCAGCTGAGTCAATCACAGGGATCCAGTGGGCAAGGATCAGGAGGTACATTGATTATGGTGTCAGGTCTATTAGTGAGCAGTGGCTCACAGAGTCAAAAGGGTGGTGCTTCGGGCAGCATGCAGAGCAGTCCGCAGAGCAATTCACTAAGTAGTCCACTGATGGATAGTTCACACAGTACTTCAGCATCTACAGGTTCAGGTTCAGGCAGGAGGACAACAGATAGACATTCAGGAGTTCAGGCTCCTGATGAGGATGAGGAGTTTCATTCTCCGGTGGGAGAAGTGTGCTCAGGGAAGAGGAAGCCCAAGCGGCTTCAGGATACCTTGAGAGAGGCCACATCTATTGCTGGACCGAAGAGACCGATCAGAGAGAGCAAACCACCTGAGAGGTTCTGTAGCTATATGGCAATGGTTGCCAACATCGTTGACTCTGAGCCTTCTAGCTATGTGGAGGCATCTAGCCAGCAAGTCTGAAGAGAGGCCATGCAGGAGGAGTATTCTTCTATCATGAAGAATGATGTTTGGGAGGTGGTGGCGAGGCCTGAGGGCAAATCCGTGATTACTTTTAGATGGCTTTACAAGGTAAAGCATGCTGCAGATGGCAGCATTGAGAAATTCAAGGCAAGGTTTGTGGCTAGAGGGTTCTTCCAGGTAGAGGGAGTAGATTATGAGGAGACCTTCGCTCCCATGGCTCGATATACTTCCATTCGCTCCATTATATCGATAGCAACAGAGATGGGTTGGGAGATCCACCAGATGGATGTGAAGATTGCATTTCTCAATGGCTTCATATAGGAGGAGGTGTACTTTGAGCAGCCACAGAGCTTTGAGGCGCATGGGAAGGAGTCCCATGTATGCAGGCTAAAGAAGGCACTTTATGGCCTGAAGCAAGCTCCTAGAGCTTGGTACTCTAGGATTGATACGTACTTGCAGGATATGGGTTTCACAAAGAGTGATGCAGATCCGAACCTATACTTTATTGTGATAGGTGAGGAGTCTCTCATTCTGGTGTTGTATGTGGATGACTTGGTCATTACGGGTGTAAAGAGACTCATAGAGGGCTGCAAGAGAGATCTTGCATCGGAGTTTGAGATGAAGGACATTGGCTTGATGCATTACTTTTTGGGTTTGGAGATGTGGAAGTAGGAGGGGCATTTCTTACTGGGACAGGGGAAGTATATTGTGGACATCCTTAGCAGATTCCACATGGAGGATTGTAGACCCATGTCGACACCTATGATCACCAACTGGAAGAAGCTTCACGCTTCAAATTCTGAGTTGGTAGATCCCACATTCTATAGACAGCTGATTGGTTCCTTGATGTATTTGGTCAACACTAGACCAGATATATGTTTTACAGTCAACATGATGAGCCAGTTCATGTGTGAGCCCAGTAGGGTGCACGAGGTTGTTGCAAAACACATTTTGCGGTACTTGCAGGGGACAGTGGAGTATGGTCTGGATTATAGGCAGGGAGATGGAGTGAGATTAGCAGGTTACATTGATTCTGATTGGGCAGGTTGTGCTTCTGATAGGAAGAGCACTTCAGGGTGTTGTTTTGGGTTGGGTTCAGCAGTGGTGTCGTGGTTCAACCGAAAGTAGCAATCAGTAGCATTGAGTTCAGCGAAAGCAGAGTACATGGCAACCAGTCTAGCTAGTTGTGAGGCCATACGGCTTCGCAAGATGTTGTTTGGCTTATTTGGTCAGTCGTTGAGACCTTCAGTGATTTACTGTGATAATCAAAGTTGCATTAAACTCACGGAGAATCCCGTATTTCATGACAGGTCAAAGCATATCAGCATCAGAGACTATGTTCAGAAGGGAGCCGTGAAGCTTGAGTATATTCCCATAGATGAGCAGGTAGCAGATATACTTACCAAAGCCTTACCACAGGGCAAGCATGTCTACTTCAGAGACAAGATGGGTGTGGTGAGGAACACCTTCCTCGGTAAGAGGGAGTGTTGAAATTTGGTTACCGGAGGACAGGTGGTTCCCTAAGGCTTTGATCTTTGGCCTAGGGAAAAGTGTCCAAATGTATTTCACTTTTTCTCCTAAAGTGACTTTATAAGTTATAAAGTCAAATCTAATTTAAAAATGACTTTAAGTGATGAAGTTACTAAGTCTAATTTTTAAAGTGGCTTTAATAAAGTCAATGTGAAATTAGAAAGTGAAAAGTGACTTTGGAAATAAGTGACTAAGAGGGTCTTTATTAAAGTGGGGTGAATTAAAAAATAGAAAGTGACATTTAAATGCACATTTAATCTCAGCCCTAGATCTAAAGCTATCTCAGCCATTGGATTTAGGGATTCCCCAAAAGTCACTTAGGGTTAGGTTAAAGGAAGAAAAGAGGGAAAAGATCATTCAGTCTTTCATGAGCAGATTGAGAGACGAGAAAAGAAAGCAAAGGAGACATTTCTGAGCAGTGAGAGGAAGAGGACAGCAGCAAGGAGATTCAGCAAATCCGTACAGCAAGGACAAAGCACAGTTTTCAATGCAAGAGGGCACGAAAATCGAGGAGAGGAGAACAGCATTTATTGTTGCTATATTGGCACGACCCAAGGAGGCCGTACAGCTTTTTGAGGCATTGTTTTTCTAGATTTCCGTACAGCAGAGAAACAGCAAAGAAATTGAGGTCGTACAGCAGTTTCAAGGCAGTCGTATAGCACTAAAATCGAGGCAGTCGTACAACAGTTTTCAGCAGGCCATACAGCATTGTTTTCGAGGAGGTTGTACAACTGTACAGCACGTTTTTTCTATGATGTCCGTACAGCATTTAATGCTGCACATTTCTTTGTAAAATTTCTGTTTTGCGTTGGCACGAAAATCGAGGTGGAGTTGTGCACGATTTTCGAGATAAGTACATTTGTGAGGTTGTTGCAATTTTTACTGTATTTTCCTGTTCACTGTAAAAGCATATTCAAAAATAAAGAGAAACTTTCGAACTGGTTTTCCCCAAGAGTTGTAGGGGTTTTTTCCAGGGTCATATTGACCAAAAATCCACGTGTCAAATTTATGTGTGTGGCTGAAAATATTTCTGTGTGGGAACTAGAGGAGGTTTGTCAATTATATTTGTGAAACTAGAAACTGAGCAAGTAAGAATAATGCAAACACAGGACACTATTATTTTTGGACAATTGTCCCCAGAAAAACGAAACCGATACAACAGATCTGAGGGTTTATATATTATGCAGTAATTTTCTTAATACAAATTTGGGGTGCCTTTCTAGCAATCCCTGCAGAGAATATGACTGACAAAAAGGTTAGTGAGAGAAATCCAACACTGATCTGGAAGCCCAACTAACCAACAACCCCGGATCTGCAAGCCCTCCATTGCGTTGCGCAATCTCTGCGTGGGGACTGCGTGGCTTCTCTGTGGCTGGTCTTCTGATAATTGAATCTGCCTTCTGGCCTCCTCCGGTCTCACACCCCGACTCTCCGACGTTGGATCTAGCTGACCCTCAGCTGAATTATGAATTCCCTTGAGGCTGCAACACTGCCTCTGCGTAGCTGCTACGCTACCTCTGCTGATCTACTCTCTATAATCTATAATCGCAATGTCCATAGTAATCATCCTGTCTCAGAAATTTGTAGCGAACCTTGGAGAAAGTATTCAGTTGGATTGTCTTATGCTACTATTCCTTCATCTTATGGTGGTTACGTTAGACTCTATAAAGAAGCTGAGAAGAAGTATCACGTTGAGGATCCTAGGAAACCCAAAAAAGAAGATATTAGTGGATCACTTATGCGGGACTGTAACGTGGTATTAACAAATTTTCTGGAACCCGTGACAATACAAATTTAAGATAATGAAGAAGAAAAGGAAGAAACACTATAAATTATCAAATAAAAGGAAATGTAAAGGGTGAATTATCAATAAACTGGGCCAACCCTTAGTTGGATTACACATGGAAGAGGAAGAGAAAGAGATCTCGTGACCCTATAAAGAAGAGCCATGGAATGACTCGGCATCCTGAGATGATCAAGACTCAACATCGTACATCAGAGAAGCAACCCACAAACCCACCTATGAGAAAACAAGTTCTTCAGATTAGACTTCACTAATGACATTTGATGCCATGGGGCATATTTTGTATTGTATTTCTAACCCTATTCTCATAGATTAGGTTTCATTTCAGCATTTATATTTTATATCGTTAGATTAGATTTCATTTTTGTATTGTCAAAGTAAAAATTTCAATTCCAGCAATTGGTATTATATGATGATTATGATTTGTATTTGTATTTGAATATATATCTACCTGATTTACTTTGTTTTCTTGGATGCGGATTCTGGATTCTCGCATTCCTTCATTGAAGCAACGTGTACCCAAGTAGAGCCAGATGTTGACCATGCATATGTCAACTCCCCAAAATGCAAAGTACATGTCAACAAATGAAATTTTTTCAAAGTCATCATCATCATGTAGCTTCCAATCTATCATATTGCTACATCCCAAATTTTGCAGCCATGTGGGACTTCATTGTAAAAATGATTCTAGTATGACTATAAAGCCATGTAAAAACATCTAGGTAAGCCTTTCATTCTTAGCAAAAATTTTCACTCTAGGGTCCTCCCCACCAAAAATTGCTTGTCCTCAAGCAATTCCTGAACAAGCGCTCTCTCCCTACTGACCCAACTACCACTGCAAGCAATATTGGGGTCTCACTTATGCCATTGAGCCACTTCCGATCCATGCGCTAACATGTTATAAAGGAGTCCCCATATATTATGGGCCCAAGTCATCCCGCTTAATGTGAAGCACCCCTCACTCCCTGCGCAAACCCAAGGTGTGGGGGTGTGAAAGTCCTCCCACCTCCTGTCAGTAAGCAAAGCACCTCGATGCTACCAAACCCCTATCAACTCCACCATAAAGTTGTCCCGTCAAAAAATCGATCCTGGGTACCTCAAGAGGGAACTCTTGAAGATACAGCCCAAGTCCCATAAAATAGATCCCTCGTCCTGGCGTGCCAATCACGGCCACCTCCTACCAATCATAGAGCCACTCAAGTGAGGCGCTACCCTGTCTCAACTGGTCTCTGGGAAGTGAAGTCCATGCTATCGAATGGAGTCCCAATGGCATATCTAGGTGACCTTCCCCTGTGAGAACCCACTCTCCCCAATCTGTAACCCAACTAATCAACCTTGTAGCTCTTGGGTCCCAAACTAATCTCAAAGTGAGTACCCCAAGTGGATGTTGCCTCGATCTAGTCATAACTACGACCCTCTCGTGCTCCTGCAGAGTCATCCACTCCAATAAACCTCCGCTACAAATCCAATAAAGGGCAAGTCCACTGCACGCAGGTCTATCCTACTAGGGCACCCCGTCAAGGTTACCATCTACCGATCCACGCCCAATCTCCTGTCGAAACAATAGTAAGAAGGGCCTTCCTCAACCCATGGCGATCATTCTGATGGTCTCTGAACTATCATCCAAAGGAGGATGCAATCATGTCTCTGTCATTCCCATGATCCTCCCAAGACAAGGTAGTCCTCTACCCCAAAGGATCCCTAGATCCCACAGCTAGATTGGAGGCCCATCGCTCCCCATTCTTGTTGCCTGCCATTGAGTAGTGCCAATGACTGCCAAGAACCACACGTACCAATCATCCTGCCATACTAGTGCAGTGCCCCAAGTCAACAGCGAACCTCTAGGGGACGAACTACTCTCCGTGCAACCGAAACCCAATGGAAGACCTATGTGATCTTCCCCTGTAGAAATTAGCACATCCTTGAATGTAGTTGAACTGCCAAACCTTGAGAGGATGAGATCTGGTGTCGATCACAAAAGGAAATTTCCAGGCTGACGTTGCGGCTCTCCAGCCATAACCGGCGAGTCCTCCCCTCCTATATCTCCCGGCCACCATACAAGTAATGACCAAGGCTACGCCCAACATGCGAGGACAAGTCAACAATGCCTGAGCATCCCGCCACATGGTTAGCCTCAATCCTGAGCAACAACAAGGAATACTCGCCTCGCATTGTCAAGAAAACCTCAGTGATCTCCCATGTGTTGACCCAAGAATGAGCTAGATCACTCTCTGTCAAGGTCTTGCTCATCTATAAGTGGAGTTATTCACTTGTCAACTGAAACCTTGGCTCCCAAATTTGCGGTGACATAATTCTGACAACTGTTGTGATCCATCCGCGCCTCACCTTTAATCCCTATGGCTATAGGCTCCATACATCAAGAGACAATCTGGTGTATACCCCACGGCCGTGCTCCTACCTAGTCACACGACGAACTCTACCATCCCGTCTCTGGATGGGGTACCCAAAAACTACTAGAAGCCTATGTTCCCTCCTGTAGAACAAGTTTATCATCCCCTGCACAGAATGCCCTTACAATGCTTCGGAACGCCCAGCCGAAGGTGTTTCATGCAGATCCCCCATGATCATACCCTCAAGGGGGGACTCAAGGGCAAAGCATATGCTACCTCTGCAACATATAATGGCATCCCTACGCCTCCACGTGCCAACACGCACATAGTCTGCTTGCCCTAACGGGAAAACTCCTCTTCTATTTATGATACTCTGGGTCACATCCATTCGCCTCAGGTGAGTCTCTTGCACCATACCACTCGTGATGAGGGCATCAAGGGATAATAACCAGCTCCTCTATGACTATATGCAAGTCCCTATGGATATACTCAAGAGGCGCTCATCGCTGCGTATCTCTATACACCACAGAGTACCACGGCCAAAGGTTGAGTCAGTTTGCAGTAACCTACATCCTGTCAAGGTCACCATCTCTACTACCACACCTCCATGACCTCGAATGGGTGGACCTCCCCTCCTAATCCTCCCAAAGAGATCCAACAGGAAAACCTCCCTACGTGTCGGTGGCGGTGTCACTAAGGTTTTGTTGCCTGGTGTCCTCTCCACCCCACATATCCGTAGGAAAGCCTCATCTCTGTACAAAGCTCTGTCTGGTGGTCTGTCGATGCCACCTCCTCCGATCAGCCCCTGCAAGAGTATGTTGATCATCCTGCGACTCCATGCCTGATCCACATGCCAGGGCAACTCAAGGAGTCCACCTACTCCCCTATCAATCCAACTAACCACTAGTGTTGCTCGGAACTCTGATAGAAAATTGTGGTTGTATGTGTGCCCCCAATCCCCGGATCTAGAGCACAACTACTACCATCGCCGACTGACTTCATGATGTGATGGGGAATCCCACCTAGATCCAAACACATCCCGACACCTAACCCGCTCCATCGGGTACCAGCTCAATACCTCCCGTCATCCAACCCTATGAGAGGGATCAACCAGCTCAATACCTCCCATCATCCAACCCCATGAGAGGGATCAAATGCAAGAGAACCAATATACGCAACAACTCCACCCAGCAAGCATTACACCCTGTGCAACTCATGTTGCCTCCTCTCACTCTCCGGGTAAACACATGAGATCCGACTAGGTAGCTTTTCCTCTCTCTCTCCAACGTGCAGAGGCAACCTACAAATGCTACCAGCCTCATCTATGTATGTCTGTAGAGGGTTGCTCCTACTCTCCAAGGTGTACTCGAGTTGCACCATTGGGAAATCCAACTGTTCCCCAATGCAAGTCAGTTTGGCCACTGACTCGGCACAAACCGCTCTTATGCCCTCTAGCTCCTCATTTTGCTGCAAAATGGCTTCCTGGACTATCTTGGCCTTCTTTCCTAATGCTAGAAGGTTGGCACTAAATTGTCGGATCAACTGAGGATGGTTATCACCTAGAAACTCGGTCACAATCCTGGACTTCTCATCAACAGGTGCCTCATCGATGGATGGCACCTCATCAGCAGATGGTACCTCACCAACAAGTGGTCCTCTGGGTGTACGCTCTACTCCCTCAACCAAGGTGCCAGCCAGAGCTATTAAAGAGGTCTCCAACGATGGTGACTCCTACGCCACACCGGGTATATCGATGTGCCCCTCACCATTCTGCATATCCTCCTGCTCAACCTCCTCCTCAAGCTCCTGACATCTAAATCCCAGTCTCCAACAACAGAAATGCCCCCTAGTCTCATCCTGTAACTATCCTCCTCCTGTCCACTCCCTTTGAGGGGGTCTGGTGTCCCTCCGGTCGAATCTCTCCACCAGCCTCTGTGTGAACTCTATGTAGGATGTGATATGTGCATGACCCAAAGGGATCAACCCATCGTACCACCACTCCAAAGCATCTCCATCCAAGTGCAAAGTGGCATGTCTAATAGCATCCACCTCCCTCATGGGGTTTAACCGGAAATATGTGTCCAGTTCTTGTACCCGTGTTCTGATAGGAATCCTACTTGAACCATCAAAGTGGGTGAGGGTCATTTTTCCCTCAATGCTACTCACTCTCCCTTGAGCCATGGGTTTGTCTATGGTTCACCCATCACATTGCATACACGCCCAACGCCCTCATGATCCTGCTAGCTCCCCCACAGCTGGCCAAAATCATGCTCTGATACCACTGTAATATTCCTAATGGAAAAATTCACAGTGATAACAAAAACATGCAATACAATTCAGCATAAAAAATTCAGTAAACACCAATAAGCCAAAAATCCTCCAAACACGCCAAAATGGGGAATTTTTATTATATGTGTTGGAGTAGAATGTAAAATAGAAAGAGTGCACTTGGGATTTCACAAGGCAAGCTACAAGCCTCAGGTTGTTGATATGTCAAAGCCCAACTGCTGCAGGAGCTTCCCTTTCAGAAATCTGCGCTGACCCTAGTAATTTTGCACTGT
The DNA here is from genome assembly GCA_034641835.2 of Pinus albicaulis. NCBI lineage: Eukaryota > Viridiplantae > Streptophyta > Pinopsida > Pinales > Pinaceae > Pinus > Pinus albicaulis. Next base: position 224,485,317 of record CM076576.1, read on the forward strand.
TGGCTGTGTTGAGACCCCTGTTTGACCCCTCAAATCTGCACAGAAGATTCTGCAAAATTAGATTTGAGATCTTTGTCAAAAATCCAGAAAAACCCAGAAAGGGTTTCCTCTAGTTTTGACACTCCAAATTGACCCCAAATTCCGTACACCTCTCCACTGCCACTAGATTTCGGTCTGCAGAAATTTTTGTCTTTGCAGCCCTCCAAAATAGTGGAAAATCTCCCTTTGGCTCCCTTCTAACTCCCACACAACAGTCCAGCTTCAAAAACCTCTGACCAAGACCACCCACAACAATTCCTTCTCAAACACTACCCAAGCCTGGGCAGTACTGCGTAAGCTTCAACAAAGGACATTCATACTGATGAGATGGCTCCTTCTGCCTGCAAATTATCTCCTCTCCTCTAGCAAATTAAGCAATGGATTACCCGGCAACTATGTAGCTTCCAATTTCCGGCTCCAACTCCCAATGACAGCGTAGCACTAATTCTGCATACCAACTGAGCTCAGAAATTTCGTGGTACCTGTGTTATGCCTCTCCCTGCCTCCACAAGACAATGGGATACCTTCCTAGGGTGGCACTGATAGTGCACTGAAGAGAAGGGTGAGTTTCGTCCTTGGGAAACTCTTGTGCTCAACAGCACTTTGTGACTGAGCTGAACAGCTTGAGCAACAATGTAGTTTGTCAAATGATCAAAAGCCCCAAATGCTGCTATCTTCTTCATATTTATAGTTGTTGCTTCCCCACTTCATGTGGGCCCCTCTACCAAGTAAATCGAACTCCCTCCTAAGCCATTCAAACTCCTCCACCAAGGGGTGGGTATTTCCTCATGAGGTGGTTCCTACATCCCACTATGTGATTAATCTTCCCTTGCCTAATGTTTGAGGCCTCCCCTACCACACAAAATTAAATTAATTAATTTTCACCCATTTTTCCTAAGTTTGTACCCAAAATTTTCTCCATCCAAAATTTGCAAAAATTGCGAAAGACACTTAGCAGATTTTTATCGGAAGGAATATTACACTGTATCAGCGTTACCTAGATGTAAACAAATGGTTTTGACATGGTTGTAGTGCCAAACATCCCCTTCATGCCAAGGACATTACAAATTGATTTAACATTGAAACGGTTAATGTCTACAAATAGTTAAAAACGATCAACAGGATTGATAAGCATACCATGTGCAGTTGTAACAGAATGTCATTACTAATTTGACTCTCATTGAAAGTTAACACTGGTGTCAACATTGCAGCCTCACCTACGCGTAGACTATCTTCACAGTTACCCTTATTATTTAACCTCTGTTCTAGAATAGTACACATGACAGGTAAACAGCCAATTATGTTAAGGTATGTGACTCTCACCTTGTCCACTGGTTGTGTCTTCTCATCCTCATCCATGTCATCAAGATTATTACTCAATAATAAAGTTATGGAGTTCTTATCGAGCTGTAGACTATGGATTAAACCTGCCACAGGGTTGCCAGCTTTTTTCTCTTCTTTTACCATCCGTACAAGACCCTTCCAGTCCATCCCACTTGCAAGAGCTGCACGAACAGCCAAGATAGCAGCATCAACATCTTCAAGATTGTACTCAATTAATTCCCCCATGCGTATAGAATAATCAACTTCCTTCTTCAAAGATTGAACACGGTTTTCCTGCACAGAAAATCAACTAAATCAGTCATTTCCAATAATATCAGTGATGTGTGCAAGCATACATAGAAACAAACTTTAGATGAAAAAACTCAGTATGTTAGAATTCACCATTACATGTAAATTTGTAGATAAGCTAATTTTATTAATACCTAAAAATAAGTTAATAACCAAAAGAGTAAGTAAATGGGACTTGGAAGTACAATAAATGAGAATAAACTGTAACAGTAATAAACTCTACTCCAGACACCCCCAAGGGAGGTCACTTGGCAAGTCCATGAAATGTAAAGTAAATGTGAGTACAAGGTACCATGTTCAAATCCCCTGTTTCTAACCCATGGCTGGATGTTGGGGGACAGTGCAGTTCACCTAGGGGTTATAGTGGTAACGGTTTGAATCAAACACATGTCACATGGGTATGAGACCGGCCCAATTGTCAATTCCTCTACACACAACAAAAATTAAGAAAAATAAAGTCTACTTCAAAAAGCTAAAAAATAAAAGATACAAGTGTAGTAATACAACAAAGAAAGACACTATAGAAATAGGAAGAGATGCAAAAGTAGACGGAGGGGAGCAAGAAAAAAAGAGAGAGTAGAAAGAGTAGGCAGTGGGATAGAACAATACAATATTTATCAAAATTAGGTGGATAATCAGCAAAAAATGCATATTCCTGCGCATGGTCATATAGCAAAGAATGCATTGTCTCCTAGTAATTAGAGAATGGCTAACAGTCTTAATGTTTAAAATATAAAACTACTAAATGTAACTATTCCTGACAATAGACAAAGCTTCTAAAAATAAAAAGCAACTGTCTCACCCGTCAATCAACTGGGTATATATAATAGTGCAATCATCACCTACTGAACAACTAAGGTATTGGAGAGAATTAACAGTTAAATGTACTGAAGAGAATTGAGAGCTAGAAATGGTTTCTAACCACATTAAGATTTGTTAAAATGATTCATAAAGGAGACAAAACAGTATAATTCTCCCTTGATTCTATTTAAATTATGCCTTATGTCAGAAGGATCTCAGCATAAGAGATCGTTCCTCTCAAAAAACATGACTATAATACATCCCTCCATCTCTATGATCTACGAATGTTATCTTCCATATTGGTGAACTATATATGCTTGTGCTGGGATCTCATTTCCTTAGGCTAGGAATCGGTTTTGGGTTGGGGCAGAATAGTTAACAAGCAATGTAAAAATCTTGGGAATGAACATTTGAAGTGACCTTTTGTAACAAACAGTCCATGTTTTTATTGAATATGCAATGTTATAAACATAATAATAATAATAAATTAATTAATCAAATGAAAAGTCAAGGGGCATGTACCCTCTCACCCCATGACCAGTCAATGCTATAAGTAAACCGTCATGATGGTTATTGTACCATCATTTTTATTCATTCTATCACTCGTACAATTTTATTATAAAAATAGTTGTCTCATTTTTCTATTAATTTATTGATTTTATCAGTTAACTCATTTTGTCCTTCCCCCAACTCTGTCTGTGCCATTTCAACATTGCCGAGACAACTCTGTCTGTGCCAAGTAAATTTATTTTATAAGGTAAATGTATGATACATAAATTATTGTTTAATAAGACCTTTTCCTTTTTCTTTTTTTTATTTATTATAATTAAGTGACTTTTAATGGTCAATGTACAAACAGGACCCTACAATTGGGCACCTGATTGACTTGTCGGCTGATCATACAGTGGCGGAAAAGTGTAGAGCAGTGGTCTGTTCGATGGTGTGATGGTGGAACAGAGCAACAAGGATTTGTATGGTGGCCAATAAAAATCTGTATGGCAGATTCAGTGTACAACAAGCAGAATGAGTATGGACGACAATTGGAACTGGTACATACGACAACCAGAATTAGTATGGCACTGCAATGTCGAGAACTAGTATGAACAACTGCAAGTGTGATGGCTAATGACTGTATAGACAACAGCGAGAGTGGATACGCTGACGATTAGCTACTATGGCGTCTGGCAGTGATTGGTACGATGGTTGTATGGTTGTTGATGGTGGTTGGTATGGTGGGCATCCAGCTGTTAGCAGCTCAAGTGAACAATACAGCGATAGAGATTAATACGGCTATTGGCTCACTTGTATGATAGAAAAGTGTACAAACAGTGTGGACAGTGTTGTATGGGTGGACTAAACTCACTCTGATACCAATGGAACAGTCTCCATTTGTATTGAAGACAGAATTATTTTTATAATAAAAATGTATTGATTGATAGAATAAATAAGAATTATGGTACAACTTTCGTGACTGTTTACTTATAGCACTGACTAGTCACGAGGTGAAAGGGTACATGCCCCTTGACTTTTTATTTAATTAATTAATTTATTATTATGTTTATAACAGCCCCGAGGGTTAGCTCAATTGGTCAAGTACCCGTTGCTAAGGACATTGCCATTGGGAGGTCACAAGGTCAATTCTCCTTGATGCCCTCAAGGTTAGGCTCTGATTAGTTTGGCCGGTGGGATGTGGTCCCTTCAGGTGGATCTGCCCAGATTTTCCTTGGAAAAAAGCCCCAAGGGTTAGCTTAACTGGTTGAGTTCCCGTCATTATAGCATCTTGCTAATGGGAGATCACAGGGTCAATTCTCCTCAATGCTCTTGGGGTTAGGCTTTGCTAATGAGCTGGTGGGGGAGCGACCACGGGAGCGCAACCCCTACCACCCCCCCCCCCCACCCGGAACTCAACCCTGAATCGCGCTCCCCTTGGGAGCGCATAGGGAGCGATCTCGGGAGTGCACTCCCGAATTTGCTCCCATCAGGAGCGATTTTTGAGAGCGTGCTTCCTTTAAAAAAAATTGCCCCATATTTTTTAGGGAGCGGTTGGAAGCGATCGCTCCCTAACCACTCCTTATCACTCCGGGAGCGATTTTTTAAGGGAGGGAACCGTTGGGGAGCGATCCGCAATCACTCCCTCCCTTAAAAAATTGCTCCCTTCCTCGAAAAAGGTCATGCGACCGTCGGCGAACGAAGAAGGATGGGCGGCCACCAGTGAGGAAAGGGAGGGAAGGGGAGGGGGGAAAATAAAAAGGCCCTCCTCCCCTCATTATTCATCATTCTACTTGTTGGATAGAGCTTGAAGCTTGGAGAGAGCTAGAGAGAGAGCTTGTAGCTTGAGTTGAGGAGGGAGATTGAGGAGCTTGTAAGGGAGATTGGAGCTTGGGATTGAAAGCCAAAGAGGTAGGATCTACACTCTAATCTAGCATTTTTGTTTTTTATATGTTCATTGCAAAATGAAAATGTTCTCTTCTCTCTTTCCCATTCCTATTCCTACATTTTTTGGCAGGCTAAAAACTTCAAACATCATGGCTATATGGCTTGGCATTCTCTTGTTGTTGGTTCCTTTTTTTGTTATTATGGTGTTGGAGAGTAAAAGAAAGAGGGTTGTTCATGAAGAGGAAGATGAAGAAATGGGTTATAGTGGATTTGATGAAAACCATGGAGAGGAGGAGTACATTGGTGAGGAGGAAGAGGAGAGTGGAAATGATGAGGGCACAAAAACTAAACCAGACCAAACCCCATTGTGGAAATATGTTTCTAGGCCTGAAGCAGGGAAAGGGTGTGGAACCAATGTTCAAAATTGAACATGTCAGAGCCCTTCAAAGGGCCTCTGGCACGTCAGAGAAGTAGGGAAAGGAATTTACTAGTCAACAAAAATTTAAATTTGGACTTTTACAAGTTTAAAAAAAAAATTGAATAATATTATAAAATGTCACCAGAAGTGTTGTATTTCGTCAGCGCGCATCACATTTTTTAAAATTCTAACGCGTGACAGGTCAGGACTAAGTGGTGGTAGGCAGTCATGCAAAAAGCCAAACCCCGAATTAAAAACTTTCACTTGCATCAAAATAACAATAGCTATGAAAAACCATAAACCGTAGTTGCTCAACCATGAACCTGTGGGCATACCGCAATTTGTCAAATCCAAGCAGTCACCATCCCGTACAAATGATATAATACTTTAAAATATGCTCGGAAATCTTCATGCAATATTCTCTATAACATGCCTGCGATGCAAGATTCAAGTTATTCAGGATTCAATGAATTTGGGATGGTGAGAAAGTGTGAGGGCTCATCCTCCAATCTGTTCGAGTAAAATTTCTTTGATGTGAAGTCTTGAGCATCTGCATTTCAACAATCTATCAAGTGGGTTTTCAAATCTGGTACAAAAGAGGCCTTTGAATCCGATAACAAGATGGATTTCATTCAAAACATATATATTCAAGAAGGTCTCCTAATCTTAGCAACCCTCATACTTACAAAACTTGTATCAAACATATTGGGCTCTAGATCCTCCAAAAATCTTCCTCCCATGGTCCCTGCATGGCCTATTGTTGGAGGTCTAATGAAGTTCTTGAAAGGTCCCATCGTAATGCTCTGAGAAGAGTACCCCAAGCTCGAGAACGTTTTTACCATCAAGCTCCTGATAAAAAAATGTCACATTTCTCATTGGCCCTGAGGTGTCACAGCACTTCTTCAAGGCCCCAGAGTCTGATTTCAGCTAGCAGGAGGTTTATCAGTTCGACGTACCCACTTTTGATCACGGCATGATGTTTGATGTGGACTATATGGTCAGGCAAGAGCAATCTGGTTCTTCATAGAGTCTCTCAGGGTTAGCGAGCTAAGGAGTTATGTGGATCAGATGATTCTTGAGGCAGAGGTTTGTACGTCGCCCCTCCCTCTTTTTGCTTTGTTGTAGTGTTCATAGGCAATTTTTATTTCATTTTGGTTTACTCGGAAAGCAAACAATTGTTCAGAGATTCTGGCATCAGGTCATGCAAGCCGCTTGTTAAGATTCATGCACCAGTAAATTACATTAAAAACTAATAGATTAGCTTTTTTAGTATAGTCAAGTGGGTTATTGTTAGGTGGTTAAATCAAAGTGCTTTCAGTGCTCAGATCCGAGTTCACAACCCCTGGAAGGCATGTTGATGTGGCCAACTGAGTTACTATCGCATCCAGAACCAAGTGAAAGTTCCAGCTTTCTTGATGGCCCACAAAGACACTAAGATCTCAACGGATGAGGGCGGGTGCAAACCCTTGATGGATTTGATAGAATACACGTCCCTCGGTCGTAGCATCTATGAACAGGTGATCATTTACCAAACCCAAAAAATAAACGAAAAGATATTGGAGTACATAAGATGTATACTGCTTTAATAGCATATATTTTATGCAGATTTAGTTTAATTTGTCGACGGCCATTGGTTCACTAGTGAGGTTGATAATTGCAGAGACTTATTTTCTCATCACGGTTTGCTTGAATGTTGTTATAAAGCATATGCAATAAAAAACTCAAGCATAGAGAGAAAATAAAACTATTCTATAAAGACTTTGGATTGCATCATTCAATCAATAAAACCCTATATAATTGAACTTGTGCATTGTGGCAACAATGCCCTTATGTAAGATTGATTTTAGTTATGGTTATGATGAACCTCTTTGCCCGCCCCTTCACACACTTAATTCTCTTGTACTAGACCTTCATGGTGTCGATTTCCACATGGTGATATTCTCAAAGGTGGAGATGGCAATATGAATTGCAGGCAATGGGGATTACACCACCCACTCCTTGCCTATATAAATCTGCGTACTCACAGATGGTTGTCATGGTGCCCAATATGTTAGAGTCATTGTAACAGATTGTGAAGCCATACTAAAACCCATAGCAGTTCCTGCAGGACATATCTTAACAGTACTTAGTTCCATGATTGTGTTCCCCTTTGATAAGAAAAACAAATTTTCAAAATATTTATATTGTGAGGAAGACAAAAGTTCTCTACATTACACTGCCATGAACATAGAAAAATTGGGACATTACTCAAGTTAACATTCAATCACTTAATAAGTTAATTCTATAGAGAAATGACTAGATGGCATGAAAAAAGTCCATAGAAGTGTAATGGACATCAGTCTTCAGTGATTCTTCCTTTGTAAACTATTCAAAAGTGTAATGCTAACATTTGTCATGGTAATCCAAATTTCAAATCAATGAATATCTAAGCTCACAGTTGGTAAATGATAAGCAATCTCAAAATATTTGATCACACAAAACAGAGGTTTTTTGAACTGGGAAAATTCAAAAAACCCTCTTGCGGTAGAAAATTCCAAAATGTATTGAATACCAAAACACGGAGATGCAAATTACATTCTCGCCTTCTCTATTGGTCAGGGATGCAGAATGGTTGTCTAATGCAGTGTCTACTCTATTCTCTGCCTCTCCTCATTTTCTTCCGAGTTGTTTTTGTAAATTTATGTAGATGTTCTATGCTTGATGCAACTTTACTTTTCACCACAGCAATCACATAAACAATTAAGTAAAATGTTGATAGAACATACCAGTGGATCTATAGAAGACAAACCAGAAACAGAAAAATGTGGTGGTGCGTTACGGCGGTCAACAGGATGCTTCAACCAGCAAAGTCTCCTTGGTCAGCCAACCCAGCATGTGTCACAACAGCCCTCAAAACAACCACATGGTCAACTCAAAGTCAACCCTAGAAAAGTCAACGCTTCCTCAAATCTGGCAAAGAACGGCAACAACAACGCGCAAAGAATAAAAGCAAGAATAGCAACAGCAACAACAAGAATAACGGCATTAACAACAACAAGAAGAATACTTCCTTCGTCCTTCTTCCCACGTGTGAACCGAAACTACTTCCAAGGAGCTCGTACTAAATCAGAGGAGGAGATGATGTGTGAGGATGAGATGAGTGAAAAAGTCCTCCAACGTTGACTCTATTTATATCAATCACTGAGGTGTGTGACACATCTGCTGGGGGTGTAAAACCTTAAGGCCAACCTGCACATATTTGAAATTATTAAAAATAAATTCAAAATAAATGTTCTGCTCATCGGATTAAGATCAATTTTAGATCGATCTTACACCTCTCTGAAAGAGGAACCCAATAAAAATATCGGTATCTTCATCTGAGCATCACAACATGGAGTTTGGACCTTGATGTCCAATTTTAACACTCCCTCTCAACTAGGGAGAACTCCATGCACCTATGCAATCAAACATCGTGCGTCATCCCGCCGTAACTTGCTTTGTTGGCCTCTTTATTTTAGAACAGTAATGGGTCAGTCACAAAGACATCATTCCCGGCTGACAAATTCAACCCAAAGGTCTGAAACCTCTATAGGACTCACAAAGAGTCTCATACCAACCCGAAGTTGGTTTATCTGACTCGAGGTCAGTAGGAGGTCCGAAACCTCACTTGGACTCAAGAGAGTCATATATACTAACCCGAAGTTAGTCTCACTGACCCGAAGTCAGTTGGAGGTTCGAAACCTCACATGGACATAAAGAGTCACATACCAACCCGAAGTTGGTTCATTTGACCCGAAGTCAGTAGGAGGTCCGAAACCTCACTAGACTTGATCCCAAATCAAGTGGTTGGACACGTGCCATCCTAGATAGAGAGTACGACAATCTCTGATGCATCCATCAGTATTTGCTACTAGTCTCTAGCTTTTCCCACCTCATTGGCCAAATGAGAGGTACTTCCCAGGAGTCCGGAACTCGGTGGGTAGGCTACATACGAGGCACAGATCATTAGAGGTGAACCTACTCAAATATCATAAAGGTGGGGTAGAAGCACCACAAGGTTCGGTAAGCCTAGCCCTGTGTGTGCTTATAGCTCCGAGGAACTATCCCCAAGGCCCCCCCAAAGCTCCCAGAGCTTATCGTCCAACAGGACCCTCAGAATAGGGTCATTCCACGATTCCAAGATTCTCACGGAAGGTTAGGAACATGACCTTCCCCAAGGGCATTGTGAGAATATCTGCGACCTGCTCATCAGTTCCTATATGATCGAGCCTTACGGCGCCTCACTATACCATATCCCGGATAAAGTGGTACCAGCCATCAACATGCTTGGATCGTTCATGGAACATGGGATTCTATGACAAACAAATCCCCCTTAGGTTATCACAAAGGATAACGGTGGCATCTAGCACATGCTCGAACAGCTCATTGAAGAGCTTTCGCAACCAAGTGACTTCACAACAGGCCATACATGCTGCAATGTATTCGGCCTCAGTGGTGCTCAAGGCTACCGACTTTTGTTTTCTACCCGAAGCAAATCTACGTGTGAAGCAGCATCCAGATGTGCTCTTGCAATCCACCACACTGCCAGCCCAATCGGCACCAGTATATCCAAGGAGTGTCATGCTCCCAGCAGTGTATCTCAGCCCATGGTCTATCGTGCCCCAGAGATATCTCAAGAGTTTTTTGGCACCAACCCAGTGAATGTTATGATCAACCATGTGTTGACTCAAAGTGTTCACTGCACAACATACGTCCGGACGAGTGTTCACTAAGAACATCAGGGCCCCTACGAGTTGAAGACACTCAGTAGGATTTGCTAGCACGAGCCCAGCAGCGCTGCCACTCAACTTCTTAAAGTTGAGCTCCATTGGTGTCGACCCGGACTTGCAGTCCACCATACTAAATCTTTCCAAAAGCTTCACAATGTATTTTCCTTAAGAAAGGAAAATCTTGCCAGGTCTCTACCAGACCTCGAGGCCTAGGAAATAGTGCATCAGTCCTAGGTCCTTCATCTCAAACTCAGCAACGAACTCCCTCTTGCACTGATAAATGAGAGGGTCAACACCTGTCAGGAAGAGGTCATCCACATATAGCACCAGAATGAGAGGCTTCCCTTTGACAACCTAGAAGTAAAGGTTCAGATCAACATTACTTCGAGTGAAGCCCAGCTTCATCAAGTAGCTATCTATCCTCTCGTACCAAGCTCTGGGTGCTTGCTTTAGCCCATAGAGGGCTTCTTCAACCTGCAGACATGGGTGTCCCGATCCTGGACTTCGAACCCCAAATGTTTCTCCACATATACCTCTTCCTTTATCGCACCATGCAGAAATGCGGTCTTCACATCCATCTGATGAAGACTCCATCCTTGCGTAGCAGCAAGGGCTATAATAGATCGAATGGTGGTGTATCGGGCCACAGTTGCAAATATGTCATCATAATCTATGCCTTCCTTTTGAGAGAAGCCACGGGCAATGAATCTTGCCTTGAATTTTTCAGCACTTCCATCAGATCCATGCTTGATCTTGCAGAGCCATTTCGAGGTGACAACTGCTTTGTCCTTCGGTCTTGGAACCACATCCCAAACATCATTATTCATAATGGACTCATACTCTTCGTGCATAGCATCCTTCCAGACTTGATGCTTTACGGCTTCTTCAAAGGATCCAAGCTCGGATTCTACAATAGTACTCATGGCTGCTAGATACCCTTGGTATCTACTCGGCTTCTTGCTTTCACGGAATGTCCCCCTTTTTGGGCTACATGTCCCTCAGCATCCTCGAGAGTGTCCCTGAGCCATGATGGTCTCTTTCCCAGTGAAGGAGGTGGATCAATCAAGTCCATCGGTCCTTCAACATCAGGCATTGTTTCATCCTTTGGCTCTTCTTGATTTCCAGGCCTTGCTTCATGATCTTCCTCAGATCTCGGAAGATTGACTACTTTCCTCAGGGAAGTATCTTCGTCAAAGGTGACATCATGGCATATCTCCACTTCCCTTTGACCAGGCGCATATAATCTATAGGCCTTTGAACTTTCGTTGTAGCCCACAAACATTGTGGTCTCCCTCTTGATGTTGGTTCCTCTGCAAAAGTTCTTGAACTCGTTCGTCTCATATTCAGTGCCATTATCGGTTTGTCGGATAGCATCTCATGTCATTGCTCCCAGTGGACTTCCTCCAACCTGGTAGAGTGTATCAATTCAAGACCCAAACGTGATAGCTTCCTTGAAGCTCTTCTTCCACATGTGCACCTTTCCATCAGTGAATGCCACATTGAAACCTTTGTCTTCCATGGCTGATATAGACACAAGGTTCTCCTTCTAATTAGGTACATAGAGTACATCTTGCAAGCGGAGGACTTGACCTTGAGACAAGTGGAGGGCCACAGTTCCTGTACCTTTCACGGGATATGTGGCATTATCTCCAAGGATAATTTCCAAATTGGTATCCTTCTCAACCATATTAGAGAGTGCTTCCTTGAAGCCAGTGATGTGCCTTGAGGCACCACTATCTATCAACCAAACATCCATAGTGTCGGGTGGAGATGCAACAGAGAGGGCAGATACAAGAATGAATTCATTTCTTTTATCAACAACATTTGATTCCTCATACCTGGAATTTCTTGACCTTTTGAAAGGTTGATCATTTCTGCCAGAGGGAGCCTTCCTCTTTCCCTTGAACATGTTGTTCCTTTGATTGTCATTCCTCCAGTTGTTGTTGTTGTCATCACCATCGGGAGAATCCTTCTTGAAAGGACATTCTCTAGCATAGTGACCTGGCCTATGGCAAGTGTAACACTTGCCCTTCTTTCCTTGTGCCCCTGCTCTTCCTTTGAACTTTGGACCACCAAAGTTCTTCTTTCTAGAATGAGCAATGTAAGCAGCATTCCCTTCATTTTCATACTCCTTCATTCTTGTCTCTTCTTGAATGCATCTCGACAGTACCTCGTCAAAGTCAGGTATCACATTATTATTGAGAATGGTAGTGTTGAACACATGTCATTTGGAGGAGAGACCTCCAAGTGCGGTGAGAACCATTTCTTGATCAGCTATTATCTCCTCAATAGCCAGCAGATTATTCCTGATCTCGGTCAACTTCAGAAAGTATGATTGAACAGACTCATCCCTGCCTTTCTTCAAATTCTTCAATTAATTCTTGAAGAATAGGACTTAATTCGCATTGTTGGCCTTGAACATGTTGACCAACTTATCATACATCCCCCTGGATGTGCCCAGCTCAGAGATGTGGGCAACCAGACTCTTATGAATTGAGCCCCTGATCATCAACTTTGCTTTGATTTCTCCCTTCTTGTACTTTGTTTTGGCAGAAGCAGTTTCAGTGGATGGAGGTTCTTGGATTTTACCCTGCACATGGTCCATGACATATTGGTCTTCCAATTTGAGATCCAATATCATCTTCCAAGCATGGAAATCATCCTTTCCAGTCAATTTGTCATCCTCCTTGAAGCCATAGTTTGTGGAACCCATTTTCTTCTTCGGTGATTGCTATAAATTAGGGCTTGTCTTCACCTCAGCTCCGATACCATGTAAATTTATGTAGATGTTCTATGCTTGATGCAACTTTACTTTTCACCACAGCAATCACATAAACAATTAAGTAAAATGCTGATAGAACATACCAGTGGATCTATAGAAGACAAACTAGAAATAGAAAAATGTGGTGGTGCATTACGGCGGTCAACAGGATGCTTCAACCAACAAAGTCTCCTTGGTCAGCCAACCCAGCATGTGTCACAACAACCCTCAAAATAGCCACACGGTCAACTCAAAGTCAACCCCAGAAAAGTCAACGCTGCCCCAACGGCAACACCAACGGTAGCAATAACGACAGCAACGGCAGTGACTTCCTCTTCGTCCTTCTTTCCCATGTGTGAACTGAAACTGCCTCCAAGGAGCTTGAACCAATCAGAAGAGGAGAGATGATGTGTGAGGATGAGATGAGTGAAATGTCCTCCAACGTTGACTCTATTTATATCAATCACTGAGGTGTGTGACATTTGCTTGAGGGTGTAAAACCTTAAGGCCGACCTGCATATATTTGAAATTATTAAAAATAAATTCAAAATAAATGTTCTGCTCATCGGATTAAGATCAATTTTAGATCGATCTTACACCTCTCCGAAAGAGGAACCCAATAAAAATATTGGTATCTTCATCTGAGCATCACAACATGGAGTTTGGACCTGGTTGTCCAATTTTAACAGTTTTTTTAGTTGGTCGTTGTGTTTTATTGCTCTTTGTTTATGGATTAGAGTGAGTAGCACTCAAATTAGTTATGAAACCAGACTTTGGCATGGAACCAACTGGTGAATAATTTCCAGCAAAACGACCACTCCCAAGACATGATTTAGAAGTAGAACAATGTATTTATGAAGCATAGAAAGATATCCTTGATGCATTGTCAATGTTTGGCTAGGGTTATTTTTGGAGAAAATAACTCCTTATTCTTAGAATGGTGATCTTCAATACAAGTAAATGCCAGAGAAGAGAGATCATCCTGTGACATAACCCTATTAACAAAAGTGAACAGGGAATGATGATTTACAATATATGGCATACTAAGTTGTCAGTGACTTTGACTATTTGTCTTTAACATTTAAAAATGTTAAATGCCAAACTTACAACATCATGGTTTGGCATCATGAGCTTGACTAATTGTCCACCATGCTCATAATTTCATTGTTTCATTCATATCTGTAAACAACGTTTCAAATAAAATAAAAAAGTTCTAAAAGAAAAATCCAGACCTCCACGTTGCTGCTCCTTTGTCACACAAAGTCAAAATTGCATTACATAATCTGACAAATCAAAATATCCTATATCCCAGTGGTATCCATCCAAATTCTTATAATAGTGTCTTCAAGACTTATGTTGACATTGCCAATGAGAGATTTAAGCAATGCAAGATGGAGCCTCCTTCATTGTTGTATATGTAACAGTTTTTTATTAACATAAAGATTGATGGTTTTGTCTTTCTAACAATGAAATGTAAGAATAATATTTTGTGGTCAATTGAAATGCTTTTTTTAAGCTTTTCATCATGGAAGGGTGACATAAATATATGCCCTTCTAATTGAAATTCGGACCCGCCCTTCAAATTTGATCACTATGTGGAACCACTAAATTTACATGCCTCCATTGAAAAAACGTTTACACAGGTTCATACACCGGTGCTAGAAGGCACCCTTGTGGGAAAAGGCCATGCGATGGAGATAAACAAATAGGAAACAAAGCTTGTGGAAGTGTGTCAGTAGCAGTTAGAGCCAAAGACATAAGGGAAGAGGAGGAAGCCCAATACAGATCTAAAAGATCAAAGGGTTTCTTTGAACCTCGTTCACAATCACATCATCATGCACAAAGAAGTCCATCAGCTTACACCCATGCTAGTGGATATGGAGGCACAGAAACAAACATCTCTTTAAGGCGTAGAACCATATCAGATTTCCTTGACAAAGGGTGTAGGAATGATGTGGATTCAAAAAAAAAATTGGTTTCTCTATGTGGGATACCATTCCATGTTCTTCGCTCACCTTATTGGCATGAAATGGTTTCTGCCATTAATGATGCCCCCAAAGGATACAAGATCCCTGGGTATGACAAGGCTAGAACCGTGTGACTTGATCATGAAAAAGAAAAAAAAGCACATTCTTTGAGTAAAATGACAAATTCTTGGAATGAGCAAGGGGTGTCCATTGTATCTGATGGATGGATAAATGTAAAAGGAAAGCCATTGATAAGTGTTCTTGTTATGCCTGTTAGTGGTGCAACCTTCCTTTCAGCATACGATTACTCAGAAAAGTTCAAGATCGGCATCAACATTGCAGAACCATTACTTGAAACAATTGAACGTATTGGGCCATGCAATGTTGTCCAACTCATCACTGATAATGCTACTAACTGTAAGGCAGTGGGAGCAATTATTAAGGATAGATAACCCAACATATTTTGGTCCGAGTGTTTGGTTCACACAATGAACCTTTTGATGCATGATATTATTAAAAAAAACAACCTCAATACAGATGGATCGGTGATTTGTACAAGAAAGGCAAAAAAATGATAAAATTTGTTACAAATCATAGCAATACCCATGGGCTTTTCCGCAATCACTCAAGATTGGAGCTGTTGAAGATTGCAAAGACTAGATTTTCTAGCTATTACCTCATCTTCAGGCGCCTTTTGAAGGTAAGAGAGTCATTGGCTAGCATGGTATCAAGTCCACATTGGCAGGTATCAAAGGACAAGGCTCCAACAACAGTTGACAAGCACGGTTTTGAACAGATGGAGGAGACCGCTCTTGATTGTTTGTTTTGGGCACGTGTGAGGGAAGTTTTGCAATTCACCAAGCCCATTTATAGCATGATTCGTTTTGAAGATACATATAAACCAATGATTTGGCAGGTGTATGAGCAGATGGATAGCATGTTGGGGCAAATAAAAGATATTGTTCAAGAAAATGATCCCAACTTGTATACAATGATTTACAATTGTGTGTGTACACGATCGAATAAACTTAATGTTCCACTACATGCCTTGGAGTATATCCTCATGCCAAAATACTACTCTCCATCGAGGTTGGGCCAACCTGCACCTGGAGGTGGGGTTAGGATCAAACCCCATACAAACCCAGAGGTATCTAAAGGATATATGGAAGCATTAGACAAGTTGGTTCTGACAAGGAGAAGTGTGCTAATCTATGTCTTGAATTAGGCAAACACTTTAGTTGCACTAGTTTGTTTGGTTCTTTGCATGCAATGGAAAATAGAGACATATTTGATGCTCTCACATGGTGGGAAGCATATGGCGGGATGGGACTTTCGCCAAAATTGACAAAAAAGAGTTCTCACAAGTTGTAAATACTTCTTCTGCAGAGAGGTGTTGGAGCACCTATAGCTTCATCCATAGTGTGATAAGAAACAGACTCAATGAAAACCGAGCATATAGCTTGGATTATGTGCACTACAACCTGAGGTTGTTGAGTCATTATTGTGATCAAGCTTATGAGGATCTATCATATAAAATTTGGGACGACAACCCAGAGGACGATAATTTGGAGGATGGCACTATACATCTAGAAGAATTGGAAGCAGAAATTTTGAGAGATGATGATGAATCAACAGCAATCATGCCACCGCCACCGTCACCATCCAGTCACAGTGTTAATATTCGAGTTCCAACAACAATTCCTTTGTTGCCGTTGCCTCCACCTACATCCTCACATGGAGGGCATGTGCCTTCTAGTTCTAGTCATGTGACTATGCAGGAGGAGACTCCTACAAGACCACCAGTACCACGATCTACTAAAAAATTAGACATTTCTCGTGGCAAGAGGCCAAGCAATAGATAATAGATTTAATTGTCTTTTCTAGTTTCTAGTAGTTTTTAACTTTTTATAACGGTTGACTCTTTCATATTTATTATAATATTTTTTGTAAACAATATATGACAATTTAAGTTTGAAGTTTGAAGTTGGCAATTATAAGTTTATAACTCATTGGTAATGAATTATGAATATGATGCTTTGTGAAAGTTGAAAGTTGTTTAATTTGATTTCATTTTATAACATTTCATTTCATGATAGATATTCTTTGTTGTAATGGTTACACTTTTACAAGTACAACTTTGGTGATCAATGATGATGAATGTTATATATTGAATTTTGAAAGCTTGAAACTTTAAGATTGATGAATCATGAGACTCAATATGTTGTATGTTTCTAACTTGTGGACGTGGTTTATGAAGATTATAACTCCTAGATGATTAATGTTATATTGTTCAATCGATGTTTTTATGTTTTTTAAATCTAATTCATCATTCTACATGCTTTTGTGGACATATATGCATCAATATATATATATATATTCGCTCCCAGACCGGGAGCTTCTGAAAATGTCGCTCCCGCTCTCGCTCCCCGTTTTCGCTCCCGCTCCCAAGTAACCTTGACTTGACCTAATATGGAAGGATGAATTTTTAATTCAAGGCAATGTGAGGATCCCAATGAGGTTCTAGCCTAAGGAAACGAAAGGCAAAACTCGATCTCGAGGCTAGGGCATGAGGTATCTCAAAATCCCACCGTCGGAATTTCTTCAGAATTGGGGAATTTCTTCAGAATTGGAGGGCACTTACGAAAAACCCCAACGCAGAAGATTCCAAGAGATCGAAGTTTTTGAGTGGGTAGTTTGCTTGATAAATGATGCCCTAGGAGACCTAATGGGCTAGTCCTAGAAAAGAAGAGATGAGAAGGAAAAATTAGGTTTAAGGTGATCACCTTATGGTAGACCAGCACCTAATCCTTTGGGGAGATTGGAGTCAAGAAGAATTATGACTATGGATTTTGGATATTCTATGTCAAGGAGGCCTCAAAGACAACTTCGCTTAGCATTAGGGTAGCAGCAAAAGAAACTTCAAAGACTTTATACTTCGTTTTGCAAAATCGATGGCTTGTCAAAATGAATTTCAACAATGAAACATCCTTAGGAACATTCATTCATTATACATGGCCCATACATAAAGCAACATTATCTAGAAACAAAATTTCCAGCACTTCACATAAATGGATGAAGTAAATTAGCCCTAGTATAGAAAAAATCCAAGCAACAATGTATGTGACAAAATAGAAAGAAAGAATAGCATTAAATTGTACTTACATGTATAAGAGTATATCCAACCATCAAAATTTTGCCAATCGAGAAGCTCCCAGACAAGAGAAAATGATCCAAACATCAAAATCCAGTCCATGCTCCAAAAATTCATCCTCCAAGAAGGATAGCGAAGTTCTCTAAAGAGATAAAAGTCCAATCCAAGTGATGATGCTAAAATGAAATAACATCACTTGTATTTATACACTTCTAATGAGTTCAATTTAGCTAATTTGGCATAATTTGGCCCCTAGAATAAAATAATGTACAAGATAACTAACTTTTGGTGACAAGCTGTTAAATTTGGACAACTAGGTCCAAACTCCATATTAAGATGCTCAGATTAAGAGGCTAATATTTTTGTTGGATTCCTCTTTCTGAGAGGTGTAAAATCCATATAAAATATGTCTTAATCCGATGAGCAGAACTTATATTTTGAATTTATTATTTTCAATAAATTATATGTGCAAAGGTCGGCCAGTTTTGTAATGTAGGCTCGCATGCCCAACA
This sequence comes from Pinus albicaulis, assembly GCA_034641835.2. NCBI lineage: Eukaryota > Viridiplantae > Streptophyta > Pinopsida > Pinales > Pinaceae > Pinus > Pinus albicaulis. The sequence continues at coordinate 224,503,722 of CM076576.1, forward strand.
GATGTGTCACACACCCTCATGATGGATATATATACAGGAAAAGTTGGAGAGATTTTCATCATCATCACAACTCTCATATTCCTCTCTCATCTTAGAGTACGAGCTACCAAGAAGGACGAGTTTCAGCCACCCGTGTGAAGGACGAAGAGGACAAACTGTACGGCCAAGCTGAAGTACGGATTTGCTGCTGCTAGGGTTTCGCAGAAACTTTGACCAGCGTTGACTTTGGTCAACGCTTGGTCCAAACAAGCTGAAAACTTGTGGAAGGTTCGATTTATGAAGGCCGTACTACCTGGCACAAAAATCGAGGTCAAAGGTTTGACCGTTTTGCTGCTGCGTTGACTTTTAGCTTGCTGCCCCTGCGTTGACTTTTCAGGACAGCGTTGACTTTTGCAGAGTTGACTTGGGTTGACTCATCTACAGATTGGAGGGTTGTTGTGACACATGCTGGGCTGGCTGACCAAAGGAGACTTTGCTGGTTGAAGCATCCTGTTGACAGCCGAAACGAATACACACATTTTTCCTGTTTCTGATTTGTCTTCTGTAAGATCTACTTATATGTTCTATCTGCATTTTGCTTAACTACTTGTATGATTGCTGAATGAAAAGTGAAATTGCTACTAGCATAGAACATCTACAAAATTTTACATGGTTTCAGAGCTGAGGTGAAGACAAACTCAATCTATAGCAATCATCATCGTGGAAATGGGTTCCACTAGTCTTGAATTCAAGGAGAATGACAAGCTGACCGGAAGTGATGACTTCCATCCCTGGAAGATGATATTAGATCTCAAATTAGAAGATCATGATCTCCTGGATCATGTGACAGGGAGGATTCAAGAACCTCCATCCAATGCCTCTGCTACTGTTAGAAACAAGTATAAGAAGGGAGAAATCAAAGCAAAGCTGCTGATCAGGGAATCCATAAATAAGAGTCTGGTTGCCTACATATCTGAACTAGGCACATCCAAGGAGATGTATGACAAATTGATACTTATGTTTCAAGTGAACAATGTGAACCAAGTGCTATTCCTCAAGAACAAGTTGAAGAATATGAAGAAGGGCCGAGATGAGTCTGTTCAAACTTTCTTTCTGAAGTTGACCGAAACCAGGAACCATCTGCTAGCTATTGGGGAGACAATAGCTGATCGTGAGATGGTTCTCATCGCACTTGGAGGACTTCCATATGAATGGCAAGTATTCACAACTACCATTCTCAACAATAATACCATTCCTAACTTTGATGAGCTTCTATCTAGATGTATGCAAGAAGAAACAAGGATGAAGGAATTTGATAATGAAAGAAATGCTGCCTATGGTGCTCATTCCCGAAAGAAGAACTTTGGTGGTTCTAAGGACAAAGACTCAAGAGAAGAAGGGTAAATGTTTCACCTGCCATAGGACTGGACACTATGCTAGAGAATGCCCCTTCAAGAAGGATTCTCCCGATAGTGACGATAACAACAACAACCGAAGAAATGGGAATCGGAGAAATGACAAATCCAAAGGAAAGAGGAAGGCACACTTTGGAGGAAACAATCAACCTTCTAAGAGGTCCAGAAATACCAGGTATGAGGAGTCTAATGTTGTTGATAAAAGAAATGAGTACATTCTGGTATCTGCTCTCTCAGCTGCATCTCCGCCCGACACTATGGATGTCTGGCTAATTGATAGTGGTGCCTCAAGACACATCACTGGATTCAAGGAAGCACTTTCTGACATGGTTGAAAGGGATACTAATCTAGAAATTATCATTGGGGATAATGCCACTTATCCTGTGAAAGGGACCGGAACTGTGACCCTTCACTTGTCTCAAGGACAAGTCCTCCGTCTACAAGATGTACTCTATGTACCCAAATTGAAGAAGAACCTTGTGTCTGTATCTGCCATGGAAGACAAACGATTCAATGTAACTTTCTCTGTTGGAAAGGTGCTCATGTGGAAGAAGAGCTTCAAGGAAGCTATCTCAATTGGTTTTAGAGTTGGTACACTCTACCAGGTTGGAGGGAGTCCGTTGGGAGCTATGACTTGTGATACTATCCGACTAACCGAACTATGGCACCACAAGGCTTTGGGGAGAGCTTCTTGGAGCTATGGGCAACCACAAGGCTAGGCTTTCCAACCTTGGTGGTGTGCTTGGACCCCACTGTTGTGATTTTGAGTTGGTTCACCTCTCATTTTCTGTGCCCCGTATGCATCCTACCCATTGAGTTCAGGGCTCATGGGAAGTACCTCTCATTTGGCCAATGAGGTGTGGAAAAGTTAGAGACTATTAGCAAAGACTCATGGACGCATCAGAGATTGCCGTACTCTCTATCTAGGATGGCACGGTCCAACCACTTGATCTGGGATCAAGATTTGTGAGGTCTGGGACCTCTGGACTGACTATGTCAGTCGGGGGATGATGTCTTTGTGACTAACCCACTTCTGTTCTGAAATAAAGAAGCCAGCAAAGCAAGTTTCAGCGGGATGACGCACGATGTTGATTGCACTAATAGATGGAGTTCTCCCTAGTTGAGAGGAGTGTTAAATTTGGACAACTAGGTCCAAACTCCATATTAAGATGCTCAGATTAAGAGGCTAATATTTTTGTTGGATTCCTCTTTGTGAGAGGTGTAAAATCCATATAAAATATGTCTTAATCCGATGAGCAGAACTTATATTTTGAATTTATTATTTTCAATAAATTATATGTGCAAGGTCGGCCAGTATTGTAATGTAGGCTCGCATGCCCAACAGATGTGTCACACACCCTCATGATGGATATATATACAGGAAAAGTTGGAGAGATTTTCATCATCATCACAACTCTCATATTCCTCTCTCATCTTAGAGTACGAGCTACCAAGAAGGACGAGTTTCAGCCCCACGTGTGAAGGACGAAGAGGACAAACTGTACGGCCAAGCTGAAGTACGGATTTGCTGCTGCTAGGGTTTCGCAGAAACTTTGACCAGCGTTGACTTTGGTCAACGCTTGGTCCAAACAAGCTGAAAATTGGTGGAAGGTTCGATTTATGAAGGCCGTACTACCCGGCACAAAAATCGAGGTCAAAGAGTTGACCGTTTTGCTGCTGCGTTGACTTTTAGCTTGCTGCCCCTGCGTTGACTTTTCAGGACAGCGTTGACTTTTGCAGAGTTGACTTGGGTTGACTCATCTACTGATTGGAGGGTTGTTGTGACACATGCTGGGCTGGCTGACCAAAGGAGACTTTGCTGGTTGAAGCATCCCGTTGACCGCCGAAACGAATACACACATTTTTCCTGTTTCTGATTTGTCTTCTGTAAGATCTACTTATATGTTCTATCTGCATTTTGCTTAACTACTTGTATGATTGCTGAATGAAAAGTGAAATTGCTACTAGCATAGAACATCTACAAAACTTTACACAAGCCCACCAAACTAGCTCATAATCAAAAGAATAAGCCTCTCAAGAGGTCAAACGATCAATAATACATGTCGTTGGGCCTTAGAAGAGGCTTGATGAAATCCATAGGTGACATAATGTGAAATAGGACTCCAAAAAGTAGTGGACAAGGGGTTGGCCCTTTGTTCTCCAAATAAAAAACCTGTGGTGCTCCCAATGGGTGTGGGGGCACACAAGTGACCTCATGGGTCTCCAAACATATCGAAGATGCTTGTAGACCATCTACAAGGGCTCGAATGATGGTTTAAGTGATGCCACATCATCATACAGGTCCTGGGTCGTCTACCAAGTGCATAATGTAATTGTGGGGCCAACTAGGCATGGTGAACCAGGTGCATCTTCCTCGTCCAATAGGTGAACCACGAGCAATCTCTGAATGACTCTAGGGATCCATGGAGTGTTTTCTGGTACTGTGGAGGCCCATGGCTCTCTACACACACCCTATATGTGCCAATGTATCCTTTTGGAAGGTTAGTACCCCGTATAGGGGTACCAAACTCAAAATGGAGACCATCTACAATCCTGCATTAGATCCAATGCATCCCCTCGCTTTCCAGCATACCAAGTCATTAGAGAAATCAAGTAAAATAGTTTACAAACCATGGAAAACATGTGGGCATTTAATAATGGCATGCCCTTCCGTAGTGGGTTTTGGCATGTGTTCATGTCTCCAAGCTCCAAAGGGGGTTAACCAAGCACCTTATTAGGTGGTTTCTACTTCTAAAGGGGATGGTATGTCCATGGTACATCCTTCAAAAGGTGGTGGCATGTGATAAAGTGATGGAACGGAGTAGGAGATGAGAGGGCCAATCCTAGGCCACATGTAAGAGTACAAGGGTAGCTAATAAAGGGAGGCCCACACTTGGGTAAACAATGTAGAGGAGGGAGCAATCGTGGTACATGAGTTGCCCCGGCCTTGATTTTTCCACCGTTCTTCATATGCCTTTTGCCTTTCATGATTTTTCTTTGGTTAACTGCTCGGGACACAAGGAATGAGAGCATGATGTGTAAAGTGTAATAGTGGATACCCCCTTTAATGCAAGGCACTTCAATGCCCACCAAGGGTTGGGACAATCATGGGTTCCTGAATGATAGAGGAGGCTCATCTAGGGCCTATAGGAACCAGGGTGATGGCCATGGAATGGGGTAGAGCTCATGCAACGGCTTTTTCCCACGTGCTAAATGTTTTTGTCCCTACCATATTTTGCATTTTATGGTACAATTTCTTGCTGAATGTGGTCAATTATGCTTTTTCTTTTCTTTTTTAGCTGCATCAACCTGCGGGCATCGTTCCAAGCCCTACCCAAAGTGTGGACAAGTGGAGGGGGGGTTAACCCTATGTGGACCCAGCAGAGGAATGTGGACCCAGGTGGGAGGAATCATGAATGGGGTTATAATGAGAGGAAGGGGAGCGATATATGTGAATGAGGGAGCGAGACCATGCAACCACAATCAGGGTTTCCCATATAGTACGATCCCTAAAGCCCAAAGGTCGGTAAAAGAGATCCCACGGGACTAAGGTCCAAGGTTAACATCCAAAAGAGGTCTAGGGGCCAAGAGCATAGACCTAGCCCACTCTTTCCGCCGAATCCACCCATTAATCCATGACAAAGAGTTCCCATGATAAGTAAACCATAATACTCAATTACCAAATAACAAGGCATACCTTTAGGTTGGGGAGGCCCACTTTCAAACATACAATCATGGCAGAGGGGTGAGGGACCACATGGTTGGCTCATGTGGTGGAGAAATGGGACAACGAGCTATTTGGTGGCTGCAAGGGGTTGCTTGTTGTCGGCTGAGGACCATTCTAGAAAAAATTTCTCCTAGTGATATCACCCACAAAATGGTGGGTAACAATGCTCATAGCCAAGATGTCACCAACCTGAAACTTATATTTTCCTGCTTGATCAGTTGGTTCAGTAACTTTTCACAAAACAATACCCAATACCTTGTGCCTTGCAAGCACTAGGTCAATTCTAGTCTTCCATGCCCTGTAGTTTGTAGCTCCTTCAAGCTTGTTTTATGTTTTCATGAAGGAATTCATGATGAAGATGACCAATCAAACCAAAAGATAGAAGATCTCAATGCTCTTCAAGATGATCCCAATGCTCTTCAAGGTGATCTCAAAGCTCTTTTCCTTCACCAAAGCTCTGATTCCACATTGATTTACTTTACTAGTGCAATCAAGAGTAGTACAATTTTTCAAATTGATAACTACTCTCAATGATATAATTTAGAGCATTCACTTCCAATGACATAATTTAGAGCATTCCAATCATTAAGCAGTTACACATGAAATTTCAACCATTAACTTCTTCAATAGATCAATAGAGATCACAGTAATCAATAAGACAAGAGACAAAATATTATTGGAACAAAACCCCACAAGGGGGAAATCCCAATAATTTGTCCTTATGAGAGAGAATTCAATTCATCAAAATGTAAATCAAAATATTCCAAACAAAATGCCAATCTCTGCCCTCGATAAATGCCAAGTCAAGCCAATCAAATGAGAGAGCAAAGTCAACACACTATCCAAGTCAAAGTCTGCAACAAGCAAAATTTCGGCCTGAGGTATCTGGTCAAAAGGGCCAAAATTCGGCTTGCAATTCCACAGTCAAAGTCTCCATCAAATCACAGAATTTGACCTGCAGTCAACTCTCGATCAACAAGCCAGAACAGGAGCAGATCTTCAGTCAACCACAATCAACGAACCCCAAATAATTTCAGCCTCCGAGATCAGTCAAAAGCTCGGTAAAACAGCAGTAGATAATCCCAAGTCAAAGTCGATCAAACAAAAGTCAAATAGCTGGTCAAGGCAGAGACAAACCTTCTTCTTCTTCTCCTCGCACGTGTGAACAGATCTTGTTTCAGATCGAATGGATGAGTGATGTGAGATGCCAAATGAGGTCAACAAATGCCCAATATATGTGTGCTAGGAGGTGGGTTTTGACCATAGGGTCAAACCCCTTCATTTGGTGGGGCTGATTTGTGCAAAATAGGCTGACTTGGTCAACATAAAAATACATAATTTCTTCTTTGAAAATACTGAGCGAAGCTACCAATTTTCAACAAAGGACCGGGGCGGTGTGCATTATGCAATAATGACTCAGAATCCATTTCACATCTCTTTGTACAATGCATCTATATCAGGCCAGTTTGGGACAAATGCAAACCTAAACTCAACACAGATTTCAAATGGAAGGGGACCTCAAGAGAAGAAGTGTGGCAGGATTGGATTTCAAATCCTATTTTCAGCAAATACAAAGCCATGCTCTGATTATCTGTTGGGGTGGTTTGGGTATCACAAAATAAAAATATATATTTAACAAGACACACATCCCCCTCAGACAGATCGGCACCCTCAGCAATCTCAATTCTGTCTCACTTTCCTCATTAGAAAGCTTCTAAAGCACCCAGGGGCATAGTAGAAGAGAAATCCGATAGAACAAAACCTTGGGCTTTTTTCGATGGGGTTTCACAAGAGGATGATCAATCATGTGGAGAGGGGGAGTTCTCTACCTTGATCCAAATCATTCTTATGAAACTAAGATAGGAATCCTTGGGCTTTTTTCAACGGGGCTTCACAAGAGGATAATCAATCATGTGGAGGGGGAGGATTTCTCTACCTTGATCCAAATCATTCTTACGAAATTAGGATGGGCTTGGGGAGCAGTACAAACAATTTCGCAGAGTTGATGGCTCTCAAGTTGGTCTTTCTTTTCACAAAAGAGATAGGATGTAACAGTATTCAAATCTTTGCAGATTCCCAGCTGGTAATTAAGTGGATCAAAAGGGTGTTTCGTTGCAGAAACCAACCCCTTATTCCTTTAGTAAATGAAGAATTGAGAATTATCAACTCTTTTGATTTTTTCTATTGTCAACACATTTTCAGGGAAAGAAATGAATGAGCAGACTGTCTTTCTAAGCAAGGCATTCACTTGGCATTTGGGCAGTGGCACTTCCAGGAATCCGCAAAGCTCAGGTGCCGGTTTTGGATGCAGATTCTCAGTCATCATAGCAGATTTCTCTTTTTTGTAGCAGCAGTTTTTTGGATCTTGTCAGACATTCAGGGAGCACAGTGCTCCAAATCTCTATGTATTTTAATTTTTGTTCACAGTTGTCTCACATGGAACAATGTAAACAGATTTTGAAGGTTCACCTTAACATCTGTAGAGCAGACTAGTGTTATTTTCTGACAGTGGGAAGTTCTTGTCCGGTTATAGTTAGTCTATTAGTGGCATGCATATGCATGTCATACATGCACCAGCATGTATGCACAGAATGTAACTTATATCATTATGCTAACGAAATAACTTACGACTTTAGCTTTGGTGGCTGGGCAGAATCGTTGTGATCCTCCCCAACCCAGGTTCAAGGCTTATAAGTCGACATGTTTAAGCTCTGGAATAGATTAACTATGTTGTGCTCTTAAATGAGTATATATACTGTGGACTGGACAGGTACCAACAACCTCTCTTTTGCCTTCAAGTTGAGGCAGAGGTTGATTTCTTTCCCTGGGCAGTCCCCAATGCCCAAAATTTAGTCAAGTGAGTTTACCCTGGGTGGTTGGGCAGAATCGTTGTGATCCTCCCCGCCGCGATTCAAGTCTCGTATGTTGACATGTCTAAGCTCTGGAATAGAGTAACTATGTTGCACTCTTAAGTGAGTATATACTGTGCGCTGGACAGGTACTAGCAACCTCTCTCTTGCCTTCGAGCTTGAGAGGGGGGGCGATCTCTTTCCGAGCAGTCCCCAAAGCCCAAAATTAAAAAGGAAAAAGAAAAGAACAAACACACACACACATATATATATTGAAAATATGTATATGGACAAACATAATGGCAAATCTTATCTGAATCTCATTATGATATTCAAATTCAATACAAATTTCATCATTGCTGAACTCAAACTCAAATCTGAACGAGAACCATGTGACTTTGCAAGTGAGGTTGAAATTTTAGATTGGACAGATTTTCAAAATTTCTACAACTTTCACATGTATAACATATTTAAATGATGCTAATAACCAATAAACACAACAGCCAAACAAATCATGTGCTAGCATGAACCTATAGATTAGGAACTGCAAAGGTGATGCTGTTACAGAACCTGATCCAAGCGGATTTTATTAAGCTTTTGTGTGGCTGACTGTTCTTGAGCTTTCTGCTGTTGCTCTGCTCTCTGACTTTCTATTTTACTGAAAAACTCATCCATTGATTCATCAGAAGTTCCAAACTTTACAAAATTCCGTGACTTGAATTGATGTAATAATAATGGAGAAAATTCATCATATACCTGCAAAGATGTTGATATGTCAATGGAATATAAGCACATAAATGATAGAAATTTAGAAAATAGACAATGCTGAAAAAAAGGATACAAAGCTATCTGAGATAATGCATTAATGGAATCCCCAAGGACTAGAATTACAATCAAATCAAACACACTTAATCAGATAGAAGCATGAAAACAAAAAATCATGATGCCTTGCACAAAGAAATTACAATTTTGTGTTGACATATAAAACATAATTCTTATGAAATCAGCCAGTAAGATGACCATGTAGCAACTTGGGTAGTAAGATCCACCTATTTCTTGCTTTTAAGGTCAGGAATTCTGGAACATCAAAAGAAGTTACTCTCAAACAATAGCTCAGTAATTCTTATACACAAAAGCATTATAACTTTGTAATGTCTATTACTAGTACCAGTTACTGGATAGCTGTTAAAAGTCAAATTCTAAGCAATAAAGCATTCCGTACCAACCTGCCCAGATTGTCTTTCTTCATCTGGAAAGCATTCCTTTTTCCCTGGTATATCTTTACGCATTATGATATAACCTTCAGGGATGCTTTCACCTGTTATGACATCCTGTAACCAGCACTCAAATTTTGCAAAGGCAGCAGCCAAGGCCTGTAATATATCATTGCGAGCCTCAACTTTCATGTTCGGCTGCAAACCAGCATCTAAAATTATATGCTCACAAAGAGCTGGTCCGTACCCCATACTCTCACCAAGAATGGCCTTTAACGTGGCTTTCTTTCCCGATTTGTTTCCATCATTAACCCTTTTTTCTGACCCAGATTGTTCAGAAGATGTTTCCGAACGCTTAGTTTTATTTCTTCTCACATCTTTCTCAGTAGAGGACGGAGCTTGAGGGTCTAGGCCAGCTTCCGCAGCCATGTCTGGGAAAAAACCCTCAGCCTCAGATTTTGTTGCATTGCCCAAGATAGTTTGCAACTTCTCAAAGCTAGTTTTCTCAAAAGATCGGCACATGTTAACAGGATAGCAATGGTGTGGCATCATAGTCATCCCTCCCTCATCATCCCTGCAAGTATAATACTAAGATTAACATGCGATCTACAGTAATGGAAATGACATAAGTATGTAAAAAGTCACCACATAATGAATCAGCAGACTATGTGTAATTTGTTATGCATTCTAATGACAAAAATTCTTTCGTTAGCAGACAATTGTATATTGGCCATCAGCCTGCTTAACTTGGACAATGCTTCGGAAAAAGGGCAAATCACTATAGCATCATAAAATGACAACACAGACATTACTTCGCTGGTGAGGTTGATGGAATATGAAACCATCCACAATGGTTCCTTTCTGACAATGATCTGCCAAAAATGTCATGAGTTTCAAATGGACGAGACTGGGTGCAAGTCCAAGGGCTCTAAGCTGAAGGAAGTCCGCTCTAAGTAGTGCAACCCTTAAGGTGTCTTTCTCAAAGCACTTCCAACAAACAAAAATACCATGAATCTTCTGTCAACCATAACAGGTAAGATAGGCATCAAGAAGTCTGTCCCTAGAAAAAGGACGCCATGCATCTTCAGTGTGCCATGTTCAGCATACGCTAGTGGGTGCACCATGTTGTTCAGCAGTCATTTCATGCTGAGCAGAGATTCAGTTGCTGAAAAGTCATAACAGCAGCAGATTTGCAATGAGTTTTCATTGGATTTGACACTGAGTGGTCATTGGTATGTATCATCTTTCATGTTGACCCTAAGTATCATCACTCATGTACCTATCAAAATATGCACTATTAATGGCTTGTTAAGTTTGAAACTTTAAACATTAAAATTTTTTACTGTTTATATATCTGCGGCAAAGTCCCCTATGTCCTATACCCAACATACCCTAGCATATGCTGAAATATGGAGGAAGGGGGAAGGGGTTTCTCCTTTAATGGGTGCATGTCGCCATGTCCTGGAAACTTACTGTAAAATATAAAAGGGGGAAAATGGTATTACGTGAAAATAATACCATGCATCTTCTCCCAAATGTTGACAGGTAAGATGGGCCTCAAGAATTCTGTCCCTCAAAAAAGGATACCATCGAGTCCAAAGTAAGAATTGATAACTCAGAAAGCTCTTCAATAATTTATTGATGGCTACCATGCTATGTATGCAAAAGTTTGGGGGCAGTTGATTAATTAAAAAAAATGAGGTGTTGCCAAACACATAAGCAGGCTAGTGATAGTTATACTTGAATAATTACAACAGATGCTTCAGTCAATGGTTGCAATAAAAATCTCATCAAAATATCAAAATATGTCTTATCTCAAATTGCTGATCTAAAGTGTTGTTATTCATTACTTGGATACCTAAAATAAAACACAACTTTTAGAATTTCTCTTAAATGCATAGTTGCTTTCCTGCACTTTTCATGCCTAATATCAAATACTTTACTCTCTTTCTACTTTAGTTGTATTAATGCCTGCAAAAGAGGGAAAAAACACCAAAGATTCAAGTAGAAGCAGATTACTTCACAGTAGAGGAATGTTGAAAATGTAGTGTGGAAGGTCTTTTGGTTTGTGTCTATTATGCCAAAAAGACCTCAAGTTCGTCTTTCTCTTGGCATAAGTGCGAGATCATGAGTTAAGCTTCAGTTATGATGAGTTATTTCCAGTTTACGGGAATAATCATCAAGATTACATGCATAGAGTTGGAGCCTCAGTTAAGTGGAGTCTTCATTAGTTTAACTACAAGACGAGGTGGCAGTTACAGGTTGAGCTAGAACAATTTAGTCTCTAGTGTTGATTGGAGAGAGAATGAGTTAACAACTCTAGTGATAATTGGAAGAAGAGCGAGTAACACTCTCAATTAACTCGCAATCAGAACTCGAGTTCTAAATTTAAATTAAGTTGGGCCTCCTTGCATGGATCGAAGATTACCTATAAAGAGAAGGACGAAGGCACAATTCATCACAAATTTGTGAGATCATCTTTATTATATGTGTGCGCACAATTTGCGCAGAATTGAGGAACAATTGTGCGCAAGATAATAAGAGCAATTGCGCTAAAGAATAGGAGCTGAAGTGCACATAGAAATAGGGGCCTAGTCCGCTAGAAAATAGGAGGTTTGGTGCGCAAGGAAATAGGGGTTGCTTGTGCACAAGGATCAAGGAGCGGGATTAGGGTTTTGCAAGACAAGTCAAGGCTAGTTCAGCACGACAACAAGTGTTTTTTGTGAAAAATCGCTCGAAATGCAGCAACTGGAATTAATTCTTCTAACTAAATAAATTATGCAGTTTATTTTGTTACGGAAAAAATTTCGAATTAATCTCACTGCAATTTCTTCACAAATAAAAGGTCATGGAAAATAAGATACTGGAAACTGAGAAAATGCTAGCACACACAAAAATTTGACATAGTTATTTTCAGACAATTATCCCGGGAAAATCCCAATGTGGGAAAATCGGTGAAGCAGATGAGGGACATTGAGTGTTATAGTGGCCTAACTCGCCACACCCGAAGCATTTGACCTTGGAAAGGTCCTTCTTCCTCTTGCATTTCTCCTGTTGCCCTTTGATGTGAGGGCCGCATTCTCCTCTTCCTTTCACTTGCTTCGTCCCACTGTTGTTGTTGTCGCCACTAATGGTGCTCTTCACCAAATCTCACCTCACCTCCTCCTGTTACAGATTAGCCCACATTACGTCCCACTCTGGCAACTTGTCTCTACCCAGGATACTCTAGACGAAGACCTGCCAGTCCTCGAAAACACTGTTGAGGGCTAACCGCACCAATTTTGTGGGTTGCAGCGCTGACCCTACAGTTGACAGTTGACCTCGAACATCTTGAAGCCTAGTGAGGAAGGGGTCTATGTGCTCCCCCTTCTGCATACAGGTACATCTTAGCTTCTTCTCAAGATACATCTTCTGTTGCTCGAAAGATCCCTGGTATAGCGTAGCAAGAGCATCCCACATCTACTTGGCAGTATCCTTGCCATCTATGTGTGACACCACATGATCTTGAACCCCATCGAGAATCAATGTCTTCGCCTCTGCCAGCTCCTCCTTGTAAGCCTTCAGCTGATCTAGATCCGTGGGTACAGCCACCACATTATCAATATAGGCCTTGAGATCGTATTCATCTAGAAGACGGGTGATCCTAGCCTTCCAGATCACATAGTTAGACGCTCCGTCCAACCGATCTTGATCTCTCAGCCTTGCTAATGCCATCTCTGCAAAGAAAATGTCGAACTCCTCCTCTTGTCCTCTGTGCAGCTATTGCTAGGCTCTACGCACTCCCTGCTGGAGTGGGAAAATCTGCTCACAACTACTGTTTCTCTGCAATGAAAAATCGAAATTTTGAACTAGAAGTTCCCTGAGGAAAGAATTCCCTCAGTGTGTGCTCTTTCTTCCTCCTGACGTTATTTTGCTCTAGTAAACTAATGCAAAATAACTACATCCCAGCTAGAGATCTACTCTGCAAGGAAAATATTGTTGCTCCCTCTACCTCTAGTAATCTTTGATCTGGAAAATCTAATTTCTCTGTCGACTCTCTCAGAGATAGACGAATTTTCCTCAAAAACCGACCCTCTTGGCCAAAGGGACAGTGTTGCCTCTAGGGTTTCGAGCAGCTACTTGCGCAGTGCTATGAAGCTCCTTCTCTCTGCAACTGAGCTCTCCGGCTTTCTATCTACTCTCTAATACCATGTGAAAATTTTGTTACCCAGAATCCTACTGCAACAATTGATATAGTTTCTTTTATTTGTTAAATAAATTTAGCAAATTATTTATTGTGTTATGGTAAATATCGAAACTAATACACTACAGCCTTCACAAAATAAATATTGTGAAAGAAAAATAAACGTTGGAAGAATAAATGCACACACAAAAATACACAGTTATTTTTGGACTAAGTCCCCAAAAAAACCCAACTCGGGAAAACCGATGCAGCAACTGAGGGTTTGATTATTATGCAGTAGCAAATCTGAGTACAAGACTATGGATGCTTAAATCTAGCAATCCATACAGAGAAATGACTGGAAGTAAAACTAGTGAGAAAAATATCACTCCCACAGGGAATTAGACACTGACCTCAACTCAATTTGAGTTGCTCCTTGCTGCCTCTGCACAGTCACTGCGTCAGCCTACACAGTACTGTGTCCCACAACTCAGAATTGTTTTTCCTCTTCCTCTCTAACCAGTTGTTTTCTAGGAAATGGATCCTCCTAGCCTCCAGACTCTCTCTCCGACTTCTGGCACTAAATCACTGCTTCTCCCCAACAAAATACGGAATCTCCTTTGAAGCATTGCCCTGCCTCTCTATGGAACTCACTACCTCTCTGCAATGCACTCACCAAAACTGGAAAATCTTCCTTTGGCCTTACTATTCTTGCCTCTCTCTCACTGCTTCGAGCTCACTAGCTCTCTCTCCAGCAACTCAATGCTGCTACTCTGGAAATCGATCTGCCAGTGAAATCGAACTGTTGAAGTGTGTTCTCCAAGCCCCATCGAGTTTCTTCTTATAATCCCTCGTTGAGACTTCAAAGGCCACAATTAAAACTAAATCGATGGCTAAGATTAACGAGAACTCGATCCAAGTCATTTTCTAGAAGATTCTCACCATGACTTAATTAATTCCTTTTAATTAATCTTATTTCCTAAGTTCAAACTTAAGAAATATTAAAAATTGACTAATTAATTTAATTAAGCTGTCTCTAGGTGGAATTTCCAAAAACGATTTCTGGATATTGGAGAATACATGTATTCTAGCCTCTCTACCAAATCTTGAGGCTAGAACACATCCGATGCTACAAAAATTGTCACAACGAACCCAAGCCTTCTTCACCAAGTGAGATATCAGATCAAAGTGAGATATCTAAGACCCAAGACAAAGACTGTCACGACTCACAATGAACCCAAGCCTTCTTCACCAAGTCAAAGTCAAAAACTGGTCAAATCTCTACATTTTGGACATCCCCTAAAAATTCAGCCCCTGAAATTTCGAGCTTTTAAATTTCGGTCCTGTAACAACTCTGAAAAACCACAGAGAATAGTTGCATGTCTAGACAGATTAGGGCAAAAAAGAAGACTTTCCCTCTTCTTTTACTCCGCTCTCTCTCTTCTTTGACTTTGTTGATTTCATTCTTTCTTGCACAGAAATAGATGTGATGTCAAAATGTGGAGCACAGGTTCCAATATATAATTGTTTGGCCATATGAAGAGACACAACTTAAGGGTTGGCTGACTTGTCCATCTGGAGAGCCGACTTGGTCTTGTGAAGACACAGTGACTCAAAAATAATTTCTTTTCTTTTTCTTTAAAAAAGTCCAAAATGGAACTTTGACTCAATAACTCATAATAAATTTTATTTTTTACTCAAATAACCCTACAAGCATGAAGAACATGCTTTGACTAGAAATTAATAATAATAATTTATTTTTCTTCTTTTTGCTTTCACATGAAATACATATTGATACAAATACAATGATAATTATGAAGACTGAACCTAGTTACATTTCCAACACTCCTTCTTAACTAGGGAGGTGTTCATAATAACTCAATAGGATACAAGGATACTCTCAAATTGAAATATTCTCATAAGAAGAGTTCAGATTAATAAGCATCATCACAACCAGCATTGTCAATTACAAAATAGCAAAGTCTTGACAAACAAGCTCTATCTCTCCACTAGATCAGAGCACACAACTGGGAGGCATACATTTGGACACCACCACTACCTCTCAAGGCACATACCCCATCCAGATGTTCACCAAGTATGTCCTTACAGGACTATCACTCCATCCTCAAATAATATTGGTCCTCGAGACTATTCTTATCTTGGATTCCTAATCCTCAAAGATTATCAGTCGTCGGGACTACTCCTATCTTGGATACCATTCCTCAAGGAGTATCGTGTTAATCCAAGTTGTCATTGATGGCAATAGGATGAATGAATGAACATACTTGTTGACAGACCAGATAATAGATAATGGAAGACTCCATGAAGACATATATAACTATGGCATGATGAAGAATCAAACCATAAAGAATCCCAAGACATTCTGTCCTACCTCCATTTCTGCACAAATAAATGACCAGTCACATTAAGAATCATTGTTCTCTATCTTGGACACAGAATTTTTCTATGAGACCTTCTCCATCCTCTAGAGTATAATTTTAGCTTTCTAATGAGCCCTCACTTGCCTCCTAACTCCAAATAGTTTATGAGAACTCGAATTTTTAAAATAGAAAATCATATCTGTTACCCAAGCCGACCTATGCCCAGTTATGCTAGTCGGCCTCACTTCCAAAAGCTGTGTCTGTTCATTTGTATGACAAATTCGTATAAAAAGGAGTTTCGGTCTTCTAGTTTAGACAGAGGAGTTCGGTGAAAAAAGATCTCAGAGCATAAGATACAGTTCACATCACGTGAACTAAGGGAGGACAAAAAGGAGAGTTGTTTTGGGTTAAGAAAATTATATGTGAGATCTAATATCTGTAAAACCTCGGACATGTGACAAGGAAGGGCTCAAATATGTTCATAAACTTGAGTTAAAAGGTCGAATCTATTGCATCAGCTACAAGACTTCTTTATGGCTCAGATCTTGTAATTTAAGACATGTTGCAGCAATAAAGCTCGGACTTGGTGGATAAGATTTGTGTCATTTATAAGTACGAACCTGAGGCAAGAATATAGCACTGTAATTAACCCTGTCCTGTAGCCAATTACAGCTCAAATCTGTGACTGTAATAACACAGAATTTCAGCCTAAAACCTGAATTCGGACCTTGGCATAAGAGTCTCAGTATAGTGGGTTGATTGGAGTTAATCTTGGTGCAGAAATTACAATCGCATACAATCTCAGTATTGTCGTCTTGTGGAGGAGATAGCTACAGTGCGAAGAAGGTGTCTCATATCATTATACCTTCAGACTTGTGACTGTGGTTGACATGTCAAGGACATTCTTGTGGAGGAGATAGATACAACACCAAGAAGAACATTCAGTTTAACACTTTGTAGGTTCAGTAATTCAGTTACTATGATGGCATAATCAAGCCTACTGTGAGGACATATGCAGTCAATGATGGAGACATATATTGGACAGTCAAGCACAGTCTTGGAGCTGATTGATTGAACAGTGAAGAACTTTATTGAAAACACTCATGTAAATACATCACATCTAAAGAAGTCTGAAGGATTGGTGTCCTTGGGGTAGGAACCCCTAAACACAAGGTTGGTGCCTTGAGAATATAGGGTCGAAGCCCTAGAGGTCGGAGCCTCATCAAAGTCCAAGTTGGTGCTTGGCAACAGGTTGGTGCCTGATTCATTGAAGGGTTGGCGCCCTCACACATCTATTGTACTCAATTATTTGAAAAATTGATTGAAATTCTTATTAATCCTTAATAATAATATTATTATACACCTCTCTGTTTTTAATTGTGAAGAATCTAACTAGCAAAAATTAACAATTGAAAAGAAATATTGATTCACCCCCCTCTCAGTGTTTCCAACAATTGGAATCAGAGTCAGCGTCTTCATTATCAGCCTAACAGCTGGAAGAAGGATTCTTAGGCACAATGAAGAACATAGAAACAACAGGGAAGCTGCCTATCTTTGATGGAACAAATTTTGGTTTTTGGAAAAAGAGGATGTCCTACTATCTAATGTCTCTTGGTCCTGAAGTATGGCACTCTGTTTTGGATAGGTACAAAGCTCCCTCCGGTCTTTCAACTGATCCAGATGAAAGAAAAGCCTACATTGCTAATGCCAAAGCTTTAAATTCCATCACTAGTGGAATTACCGATTCCGAATTCACGAAAGTCATGAATTGTGACTCAGCCAAAAAAGTATGGGATCAGTTGGTTTCCCTGTATGATGGGAACTCCAAAGTTAAGAAGGCAAAGCTTCAAACCTATAGAAGACAATTCGAGAGTCTGAAAATGGATGATGAAGAAGATACTGCATCATACTTCCTCCGAGTCGCTGAAGTGGTTAACTCTCTTAAAGGGCTACGAGAAAATATTGAAGAAAAAACTATTGTTCAAAAAATCCTGAGATCGCTTCCTAACAGATTTGACTCCAAAGTAAGTGCCATAGAAGAAATGAAGGACCTAGATACTCTCAAGATGGATGAACTTCATGGAATTCTCATTGCCTATGAGATGAGGAAAGGAAGTCCAAATTTCAAAGAAGTAGCATTCAAAGCCTCAAAATCAACAAAAAAAGGAAAAGCATGGAATAGCAGCAGCGATGAATCTGATGCTGAAACCAAATTAGCTCAATTTGTACGAAGACTTAAGAAGGGATCTAAGCTAAAAGGTAAGTACCCTCTTACTTGTTTCAAATGTGGAAGAATAGGTCATTGCGCTGCAAAATGTCCTCATAAACATGATAGTGATGATGAAGAGGACTCTAAAATGATGATGTACAAAAAGAAAGGGTTTAATAAGAAGAAATTCTTCTCCAAACAAGATGAGTCTGATGAAGATGAATTTGTAGTCATCAAAAAGAAATGAACTAGAAATATGCATCATCGCAAAGAAAGTGATGATGAATCAGATGAGAAAATTAACTATGTTGGAAGCAAAGAAACGTTATTCATGGCATTTACAAATGATGATGATTCAGAACTGGAAGATGAAGGAAACATGGATAGATTACTAACGAGTGCCATTGAAGAAAATGAGAATCTACGAAAGAAGATAATTTCTCTCAAAGTAGAAAAAGAGGAAGCAAAAAGAAGGGAAGACTTCTTGAACAATAAGCTAAAAGAGAAGGATGATATCTGTGAAAAACGTGAAGCCGAAATAATATCTCTAAGAAAGGAATTGGAGCAAGTCAAAAGGAGTTGGCAAAGCTCTCAAGCACTTGATAACATTCTTAATACTGAAAAACCTCAACATGACAAATCTGGAATTGGTTTCAAAGGAGAATCATCAAGTACAAAGAATAATGCAAGGAGTTATGCCGACATACTCTCTTGCCATCCAAAAGAAGAAAAATCATCTCGTCAAGAACAAAGGCCCATCTCAAAACCAAGAATTGAAGAAAGAGCAACTCCATGGAAGAATGTTGATTCAAGCTATGGCTATTACAACAGGTACCAAACTATTTTTCTTGCGTATTGTTACTATTGTAAAAACTTTGGGCATCAAGCTAAGCATTGCAAGGCTCATAAGAATGAAGCACCAAGATTGAAAGATCAAACAAGCAAACCACGTGGTCATAAAGAGCAAGGACAAATAAAAACTCACAATTCCTTTCATCCTTTCGCTAAGTTTGATATGTCTTGCTCATTATGTAATAATTATGATCATAATGAACAAAATTGCCCTCTCAAAGAGGAAGAAGCTAAAATCGTAAATCTCAAAACAAATAAATGTGGCCTAGCTCTATGTGCTCATAGTGAAGAAAATCATTGGTTCGTGGATAGTGGATGCTCCAGACATATGACAGGTGACCAAAAGAAGTTTGTCTCATTGGACAAGAAAAATGGAAATGTATCCTTTGGAAGTGGATTTTCTAAAATCACTGGAAAAGGAACTGCTACCCTTGTCAATGGACAAGGAAAGGCTCAAAATGCCTTGCTGGTAGAAGGGCTCAAACACAATCTCTGAAGTGTTGGCCAAATTTGTGACCAAGGACATAATGTTGTCTTCAGTACTAAAAATTGTGAAATAAGAGACTCATCCTCAAGAGAACTTGTGGCAAAAGAAGTAAGAACACCAGATAATGTCTACATTCTCAGTAAAATCCAAGGAGAAAAATGTTACTTAAGCAAAACAGATGAAAGTTGGTTATGGCATAAGCGATTGGGGCATACAAGATTTGATAACCTGGTCAACATCAACAAAATTAATGCAGTAAGGGACATTCCAAAAATGTTCAAGCCAAATCGAGTTGTATGTGGCCCATGCCAACATGGAAAGCAAACCAGAACTAACCACAAAACTAAGGAGTTCTCAACATCAAAACCTCTGGAAATCATTCATGCAAATTTATGTGGGCCAACTAGAACTCCAGCTCTTCATGGTGAAAGGTACCTTGCTCTATTTGTTGATGACTATACTAGAATGATGTGGGTATTTTTCATAAAATATAAATCCGAAGCATTTGAATGTTTTAAGAATCTTAAAGCTCTCATTGAAAATGAAAAAGATTCTAAGATTAAATGTCTTAGAACGGATAGAGGAGGAGAATTCACCTCAAAAGAATCTGATGAATTCTGTAAAGAGCATGGAATCGAAAGAGAACTATCTACTGCTAGGACACCCAAGCAAAATGGGGTAGTTGAAAGAAGGAACCGAACCATTCAATAAATGGCAAGGGCAATGCTACTAGCAGCTGATTTGCAACCAAAATTTTGGAGAGAAGTAGTTGGGATGGCAGTTTATACCTTAAATCGAGCTCAACTAAGACCAAATAATGAAAAGACTCCTTATGAATTATGGAAAGGAAGACCTGCTTCAGTAAAATATTTTAGGATTTTTGGAAGAAAATGCCTCATAAAAATAACCGATGACTCACGAGGAAAATTTGATTCTTGGGTTGGCGAAGGAATATTTCTTGGATACTCCACAAGGAGCAAAGCTTACAAATGTTACAACAATTGTCTACGAAGAATAGTGAAAAGCATTGATGTAAAGATTGATGAAGGCCTTCCAGAAAAGAGAATTGAAGATCATGAAGTTGAGCCTTTCTTTGAAGAAAGTGGAGAAGAAGAACCTGAAAAAGAAGAGGATGGAGAACCTCAAAGTGAGCCTTCACAAACTCCTTCTAAGATCAAATTTATTCAAAAACATCATCCGGAAGAACAGGTTATCAGGAATATAGATGAAGGAATTCAAACTCGAAGAAGGATGAAAAACACTCCAAGAAAAGATGATGTTGCTCTATTATCTTTAATAGAACCTGAAAAATTTTCTCAAGCAAGCAAAGATCCTTATTGAATAAAGGCCATGGAAGAAGAAATGTCTCAAATCGAAAAGAATGAGACTTGGGAGCTGGTACCTCGCCTAAAAGATAAAAATATAATTGAACAAAATGGGTATTCAAAAACAAGATGAATGAGGATGGACAAATCATCAGAAATAAAGCCAGACTTGTCTACAAGGGATACTCACAAAATGAAGGAATTGACTTCGAAGAAACCTTTGCACCAATAGCTCAATTGGAAGCCATAAGAATGTTTTTGGCATTTGCTTGCTCAAAAGGATTCAAGGTTTATCAAATGGATGTAAAATCAGCATTCTTCAATGGATATCTCAAGGAAGAAGTTTACATGGAGCAACCAGAAGGATTTGATCTTACCGAAGGGAAGGACTTTGTATGCAAGCTAAAAAAGGCCTTGTATGGATTAAAACAAGCCCCTAGAGCATGGTATGCAAAGTTGGATCACTATCTGCTACAAGAAGGTTTCAACAAGGGGGTAGCAGGTAGCAATCTCTACATGAAGATGGACAAGGAAAAACTTTTGAACACTCTTGTATACGTTGAAGATCTAATCTTTGCTAGCAATGATGATGAGATGAGCCATGAATTTGCTCTAAATATGTCCAAAAGATTCGAAATGTCAATGATTGGTGAGCCGTCTTACTTTCTCAGGCTACAAATATCTCAAACCTCTGCAAGCATCTTTATATCTCAAGCAAAATATCTTAAAGACATGCTCAAAAGAGATGGGATGGAATATTGTGCACCAATGAGCACACGGATGACCACAGATTGTAAATTAAGTAAAGATAATGATATTATAAATTAAGTAAAGATGCAACTCTTTACAGGTCAATAATTGGAGCTCTCCTATACTTAACTACTACAAGACCAGATATTATGCAAGCAGTAGGAATGGTAGCAAGATTTCAGTCAAGTCCTAAACAATCCCATCTAGCAGCTGTGAAGAGAATTCTCAAATATTTGAAAGGAACGACTGATTTCGGTCTTTGGTATCCTAAGAGTTCAACTCTTATTGTGACAGCTTACTCTTATTGGTCTTTGTTTTTAATTTTTTCCCCTCTTTCAAGTTTCAACTTTCATGTTAAAATGCATTAAGGAAGAACTAGAATGATAGTAGTTGATCATAGGTTTTGCATTTTCCTATTTTATTTGCAGATCTCTTTCATTCAAAATTTGAAATTTCACCATCCATTATGACCCCAAAAGCCAAAGATGTTGAAGATGATGATACCCCTCTCATAGATGCAACTCTTTACAGGTCAATAATTGGAGCTCTCCTATGCTTAACTACTACAAGACCAGATATTATGCAAGCAGTAGGAATGGTAGCAAGTTTTATGTCAAGTCCTAAACAATCCCATCTAGCAGCTGTGAAGATAATTCTCAAATATTTGAAAGGAAAGATTGATTTCGGTCTTTGGTATCCTAAGAGTTCAACTCTTATTGTGATAGCTTACTCTTATTGGTCTTTGTTTTTAATTTTTTCCCCTCTTTCAAGTTTCAACTTTCATGTTAAAATGAATTAAGGAAGAACTAGAATGATAGTAGTTGATCAAAGTTTTTGCATTTTCCTATCTTATTTGCAGATCTCTTTCATTCAAAATTTGAAATTTCACCATCCATTATGGCCCCAAAAGCCAAAGATGTTGCATGGATTCATTGTGATGTTGTTGATGGCAAAATGTCGTGCAAATATTGCAAGCACCCAATGGGAGGAGGGAGTATTTATAGGTTGAAACAACACTTGGCTGGTATAAGAGGCCAAGTAACCCCTTGTGATGCACCAAATGAAATCATAGGGCCTATTAGGAAAGAATACCTTGAAAAGTTTGACAAGTATCAGGAGGCAAAAGCTATGGAAAAGGCTTTTCAAGATGAAATTGCAGCAAAGAAGGCACTAAAGCTATGGCTAGGAGAGATATAGAAGCAAGTGGGTATGATGATTTTGACTTTGAAGACTCCTCCAAACCCCAAGGCACAAGGTTCTTCGAAGACTCCTCCCTCCCTTGGGTCTCAACCTCAAGGCCAAGCCAAAGATAAAAAAAGGATGAACATTAAGAGTTATTTCACACCTTCCTCCACCTCAGCCTCTGCTAGCGCCACTGCCTCCCAACCAAGTCTAAGTCAACCCACCTTGGATGCTCATTGGAAAAAGCAATGCAAAGATGTTGCTTTTGAATACATTACCAAATGTTGGTATGATGTAGATATCCCCTTTAATGTTGCTCGCTCACCTTACTATCAAGCTATGTGGGATGTTGCTTTTGCTGCAAGAAAGGGCTTCAAAGGCCCTACTATGCATGACTTGAGGGGAAGACTTTTGCAAAGAGATTGCAACCATTGGAGAATATTTGAATGAATATAGAGAGTATGGACCAAAACAGGTTGTTCCATCATGTCAGATGGATGGACTGATGAAAAAAACCGCACTATCATAAATTTCCATATCTCTTGCCCTCAAGGAACCATGTTTTTGAGATCGGTTGATGCATCTGATAAGGTGAAAGATGCCAACCTACTATTTGAGCTTTTGGATGACATTGTTACATCAGTCAGGGTACATAATGTTGTGCAGGTCATCACTAATAATGCCTAAAACTATGTCCTTGCTGGAAAAATGCTAGAGGCCAAATACAAGACCATATTTTGGACCCCATGTGTTGCACAGTGCATAGACCTCATGCTTGAGGACGTAGGAAAAGTGGAGTGGGTGAAGAACATTGTAGAGCATGCCAAGAGTATCACAAAATAAATCTACAACCACTCATGGGTGTTGAGCCTAATGAGGAAAACCATTGGGGGCAAGGAGCTTGTTAGGCCCGCCATCACAAGATTTGCAACTCACTTCCTCACATTGCAATCTCTCACTTCCCAACTACAAAACTTGGAGAGAATGTTTTCCAGTGATGAATGGAATTCATCTCGATGAGCTCGTGGAGCAGATGGAAAAGACACCAAAACGAAAGTTTTTTACAACACTTTTTGGAAAAAAACAGCAGGTTGTGAAAATTGGTGAGCCTCTTGTTAAGGTGTTACGGTTGGTAGATGGGGAAAAATTGGCCATGGGCTACATCTATGAGGCTATGGATCAGGCAAAGGAGCAGATACGGGCAACCTACAAAGACAGAGTATGTAAATATGGGCCAAATTGGGATATCATTGATAACAGATAGAACAATCAACTCCATCGTCTTCTACATGCAGTTGGGTATTTCCTGAACCCAAAGTATCATTATAGAGCTAATCTAGGAGAATATCATACTGGGGAGGTCAGAGATGGGTTGTATGAGTGCTTGGAGCGCATGGTACTTGATGAGTCACAGCAATTAGAAATACATCAACAACTCACTGCTTTCTCTAGGGCCACAGACACGTTTGGAAAAAATCTAGCAAAGATTGCAAGAGAAGTGGATCAACCAGGTAAGCAATTCCAATTTATTTGGTCTCTTTTTGTGAAGTTCAATTGTTTAAAAATGAAGGTGTAATTTGTATTTTGTAAATTGTTCAAAGTTCAAAGTTTCAAACTTACAATCTAAATTGTTGAAAAATGAACTAACTCTAGTCTGTCTTTGTAGGACATTGGGAATCGTTTGGAAGCCAATGCCCTCAACTACAAAAGTTTGCAGTTAGAGTTCTCAGCCAAACTTGCAGTGCTTCTAGGCATGAGCACAATTGATATGTTTTTGAACAGATTCACACGAAGAAGAGAACTTGTTTGGAAAAAAAAACGATTGAATGATATTGTTTTCGTGCAGTACAACCTTCGACTAAGGCGCAACCAGTTGTTGAACAAAAGATCTAATACAGCTCCCATTGTGTTGGATGATATTGATCCATCTTCAGAATAGGTGGAGGAATCTCATCCAACTGAGTTTGATGTTGATTTTGATATTTATGCCATGGACTTGGGGGATGTTGATCCCAATGCAGATCTAGTAGTTGAACAAGTAGCTAGAGGCAGTGAACCACCAAGACCAAGCATGGCACATGGTATTGGTGAGGGGATCAGTAGTCGTGCAGCTCGGCCAAATCGTGCTCCTAGTTCTGTTAGGCCTAGTATTGCTATTGAGGTTGGAGGGGAGTGTGAGGAGTCCTCAAACTCTGACCCAGATGATGTTTATGTAGCTCATGCTGATGATCCCATCTCTAGTAGTGGTGATGAGTTTAATGAGTGATCATGTTGATCAATGATTTGTACTTTGTACTTGTAGTAGGCTAGTGGCCTAGTAGCTTGAGTCTTAGCATTGTTTTTGGACTCTAGAGACCATTTAGAGCCCCATTGGTTATATATTTTATTATTTTGTGGATGATATCATTGATATGTATTGCACTCGGTGCCATTTTGATATATGCACCCTTACATGGTATATAGATGAGAAGAATTTCCATATTTTGTCTCTAATGGTTTGTAATCTTAAAAACAAGTTTTTTCTTTAACAAATAAAAATTTTATGTATTTTTTTCAATTCTCGGTTTATTGCATCTGGTTTGATCCAGTTCCGATTCGGTCTATACGTACCTCTTTTAACTTTACCTATTTCCTCTTGAGGTTGCTTACTAAAATCAGACTTCTTATTCAACTCACTTCTGCTACCAGGTCTACATATGATCTACACAATGATCTAAGTTATTCATCCTTCAAGCTTTTCAGGATTCTATGTCAGATATGTCGGCTTCAAGATGTCATTCATTCTTCTATTATGTATAGGAGCCTTGGCAGCACATCTGCTTCACATACTAATGCATCATAAGACTTCAAATATCTTGTTTCAATTCTTCACAGAGTTTGCGAGGTCTCGGTCTCTAATTGTTTCAATTTCTACGAAAAGGTGACTTATGTACATGTCACAAACTTTTCAGACATTCATATATAATCATAGTGCCTCATAAAAGAATTTCTAGACTTAACAATTTCAGATGTCTTTCTTAATATCATCATAGATGCTTTGACTCTTAGAAGCATGTCACCACAGTGAAAATAAATAGTTTGCCACGTTGCAGAGATCTAGATGCCATGAGAAGCATGTTTTAATGTAGGAAGGTGTATCACTGGAACTCGCATCAGCATTGAGAAATATGTTGCCAGAATATGCATTACTTCCTTTCTTTATGTATAGGAGGAGATTTCGAAAGTATGGCTGCTTCGTATCACAGAGATGGACCATGTATCTTCATAAACTCGCATATAGATAGAATAGCGTCCTTTACTGAACTCAGATTCTTTGACGACTTAAAACTTTTGGATGTCTTCAGATCTTGAATAAAATATAGATACCTTCCATGTTTTGTTTGGTTAAATCACACATGATCTTCTTCTGAATTGTCATGGAGATACTCAGAGATGAGGTCACGATAGGGCATAGGTGGTCCATCTTTCAAATATATTTCTCAGTTCTTCAGTTCTTGTAATGCTTCAGTTGAATAACATTATATATGTTGTCAAAGGTGACTTGAATCTAGGAGTGCCATAGGATCTGATCCATGTTGCATGGGTACACACAGATTTTGCATTCCATAGCATCTTAGAGATATTTCAATATTTTTAGAGACTTTGTATATCTTAGATTGCTGGACAGACTTCAATCTCTTTATGATGATGACTTTCATAAATTCTGCCTTCAATTTTTGAGCTAAAGTGGTTTGGAATAGATGATTAAAGACTTCAAACTCCATTAGATACTTTTGTATTCCTTCACGTATCTCAGAGGAATTAGATATACCACAGACTTCTACAATTCATGTCTCTGTAATGGATCTTCTCTCACTGTCTCATATAGTTCTGATTTTAATAGACAAATCAAATGACTTATTTTTCAGTGTCATCACAGGTTGCAAAATGTTATCATAGGTTCGAATCTTCAAGTCTACAATTTATTTTTGTCCTTAGTTTCTTCGCACGTCACAGTGCTATCATAGGGCTTAGGATACTACACATATCACAGAAATTTGACTCAGAGATCTGACCTTCCTTTCTTGCTTGAGTGAGTGAAAATACATCTAAAGCTTGGTCTTGAACTATATTTCGGATAGCCATACAATTTGAGCAAGAGTATTAATTTTGGACCTTTCATAGAGTTGTATATTTTGGGCAAAGAGTATACTACAGACCTTCGCATTACTTTTTCTGGAGCTTGGATTTTAAACAGAGAAAAAATATAAGCTTAGGCACTTCTTAATTGGATGTTGTAGACTATAGATCTTCCTAAAGTGGCTTTAACATAGACATGTGGCTTAAAGTGACCTGAACGAGAGTTGTCTTATAATAAGAGCCTTTAATGATGTTCTTGAGAGAGTGATGGTTGCTATGAACTTTAAGCTTTTCTTCTTACTGCAAGAGTGTATTCCAGCAAAGTGCCAACAAATAGTGATCTTCAAACTGCTTTCCCTTTACCTTAGCTCGGATACCATGTTGAGAAATCAGGATGCTTGTAGATTAAGGTGATTTCTCTTACTTGATAATTACTTGTGAATGGTTGTTGGCTTCTTATTTAATTTGTTATGTTCTTCTTTATCAAGCAATTATCAAAAATACAAAATATGAAGATCACAAACAAAGGAAATTAGGCTCCAAACCAGGGCAAAACCCCACAAGGGGGAAAACCCAAGAAAATCCTCTTCTTATAGAAACAGATCAAAGTGAGATATCCAAGACACAAGACCAAGACTGTCACAATGAACCCAAGTCAACCCTCCTCCAAGCCTTATTCACCAAGTCAAAGACAACAAAGTCAACGCTGGTCAATTATATGCATTTTGGTCATCCCCTGAAAATTCAGCCTCTGAAATTTCAGAATCAAAGTGAGATATCCAAGACACAAGACCAAGACTATCACAATGAACCCAAGTCAACCCTCCTGCAAGCCTTTTTCACCAAGTCAAAGACAACAAAGTCAACACTGGTCAAATCTCTGCATTCTGGTCATCCCCTGAAAATTCAACCACTGAAATTCCGGCCCTGTAACAGATCTGAAAAACCGCAGAGAATACTTGCACGTGTGGACAGATTAGGGTAGAAAACAAGACTTTCTTTCTCCTTTTACTTTGCTCTCTCTCTTCTTTGACTTTGTTGATTTAATTCTTCTTTCTTGCACAGAAATCGATGTGATGTCAAAATGTGGAGCACTGGTGACAATATATAGTTGTCCAACCTTATGAAGAGACACAACTTATGGGTTGGCCGACATGTCCATCTGGAGGGCCAACTTGGTCTTGTGAAGACACATTGAGTCAAAAATAAATTTCTTTTCTTTTTCTTTCAAAAAGTCCAAAATGGGACTTTGACTCAATGACTCATAATAAAAAAAATTGACTTAAATGACCATACAAGCATGAAGAATATGCTTTGACTAGAAAATAATTATAATAGTAAAAAAAATCTTCTTTTTTGCTTTTACATGAAATACATATTGATACAAGTACAATGATAATTATGAAAACCGAACCTAGTTACAATTCCAACAAGGGCATGCATGATAGCAAGCATCTCTTTATCATATGTTGATTTCAAACACTCCCTCTTATTTAACTTTTTGCTTTCAAAAGCTACAGGGTGGCCGTCTTGCATTAATACAGTTCCTAATCCAAACTCGGAAGCATCGCATTCAATTATAAAAGGTTTTGAAATATCAAGAGTTGGTAACAATGGTGTTGAAGACATGACTTCCTTTAATATTTCACAATATTGTTTTGTTTGATCATCCCATCTGAACGAAATTTTCTTTAAAAGATTCGTCGAAGGAGCGGTTATGTTGGCATAATTTCGAATAAATCGTCAGTAGCATCCAGTAAATCCTAAAAATCCTCTTAATTTGGAGATGTTAACAGGTTTAAGACATTCTTTAATTTCCTTGATCTTGTTAGAGTCTACCTTTACTCCTTTGGATATTACGTGTCCAAGGTACTCTACTTTTCCAAAAGTACATTTGGACATCTTTGCATAAAGTTGATTCTCTTCTAGTATAGTAAGGACTTGTTCCACGAGTTGTAGATGCTCCCTCCATGTTTTACTAGACTAGAATATCATCAAAGAAAACTAGTACAAACTTCCTCAAGTATGGTAGAAATATCGCATTCATGGTGGCTTGTAAGGTTGTTGGAGCATTAATTAACCCAAAAGGAATTCCCTTAAACTTGTAATGACCTTCATAAATTCGAAAAGCAGTCTTTGCGATGTCCTCTAATCTTATTTTGATTTGGTAGTATCCAGATCTCAAGCCCAAATTTAAAAAATATTTGGCTTTGTGAAGTTGATCTAACATTTCATCTACGAAGGGGATAGGGAGCTTGTTCTTAGTCGTTATTTTGTTTAATCCTTTGTAATCTACACACAGTCTAAACGATCCATCCTCCTTTTTTATTAGAATCACCGGAGCAGTGTAAGGGCTTCTACTTTTTGTGATGATACCACATTTTAAGAGATCTTGGACTATTCTTTTGACTTTAGTCTTTTGATGATGTGGATATCTATATGGCTAATGTTGATAGGGTTTGATCCTGACTTAATTTCAATTACATGCTCAGTTTCTCTTTTAGGAGGCATATGCGGCAGAAGATCTTGAAATACCTTCAAGTGTTTTTGAATTTACGCCTGAATCTTAGAGTGTTCTTCTTCAGTTAATTTTGAAGCCATCATTTCCATCTGTTGACATTGTACCATATATGTTGGAGCTCCCTTTTGGATCATTTTCACCATTTGATGGGATGACAAAATTTGAGTTTTTGGTGGTTGAAAACAATATAGCTTATACTTCTATCCTTCCCATCTAAACTTTATAAATTGTTTTTTATGGTTGGCAGAGTAAGTGGATTTGTAGCCATTGAAAACCTAGACCCACATCCACTCCTCCAAGCAGTACAGTGTAAAACGGTGATTCTAAATTGTAACCTTGAATTTGTAATTTAACCTTATGGCATTTTCCCACTCCTTCGATTTTATTTCCATCTGCTACCATCACTTTCATGTTAGGCATTGGATACGTGAAAATGTTGATCCTTTTTGCAAGACTTGAATCCAAAAAATTGTGAGTGCTTCCTGTATCAATTAGAACCATTACATTATTCTTTTGATATGCCCTTTTAACTTCAAGGTCTGGGGTTGGGCTACTTCTATCATGGCTGATAGCGATACTTGCGAAACATTTTCGTTGTCAGATTCCGGGGAAAATTGTTGAGAATCCTCAACTTCTTCTGTATCTGATTCTTCACTATCTGAATCTTGAGTTGCTTCACACATATATATTCTTGGTATCTTTTCCTTTAAAACATCTGTGTCTGGGATCCCATTTTTTGCCACAATGTTTGCATTTACTCTCTTTTATTATTTGCACCTCCATATTAGATATTCCTCCTTCACATAGATGTGGTGGAACATACCTTGTATTCTCCATGTCAGAAGATTACAGAAACCTTCATCTTGAATATACTTTTTCAAACTTTGGCAGTGGCATCCTTTCAAATTTCTTCCTTGCAACATTGGATTTTTGTCTTACTTCTTGTATAGATCTAATGTCATGAAGCTTGAGTTCATTTTGGAGATCTAGTTTAAGCCCACTAAGGTATGATTGAGTAAGGCGTTTTTCTAATAATTTGTGTACTCGAGTGGCTAGTGTTGCCCATTCCCTAGTAAACTCACCCATGTGTCCTTTTTGTTGTAGTCTGGTGAGTTTTGTGAAGAACTCTTCTTCCTTCATACCTTGGAACAGTTTGATGAAAGCATCTTTGAATTTACTCTAACTGGTCATATATGTCGACTTTTTCCACCACATATACCAATTATATGCTTTGCCTTCAAGTTGCATGGACGCACGCTTGATTTTTTCATCGTCGTTGTCAATATTGTAAATCTTGAAATACTCCTTTTCCTTGTTGAACCATGCTACACCGTGTTTCTCATTCCCACCAAATTTTGAAAACTCAAGTTTTTCTCTTCGTTGATTTAGGAGTGTGATGTGAGATTGACAGGTTTGATGTATTTGAAGAGTTTGGTTGTTGAGTGGCTTCATTATTCTGATGTTGTAGAGTAGTTGCATTATTCTTTGTTTGAAAGATCAAGTTCAACATCCCCATCACTTGAGTGTGATTATGATTAACCTGGTTTCACGGGTCTTCATGGTCCTTCTAAAGGCCATCATAATTTTGTTGGGGTTGATTCTCTATACTCTCTATTTTATCTGGGAGCTTCTTAACCTTCACATCACTCTCGATAAGCCTCTTCTTGAAGTCTTCCAATTTTTTACCGAATTCGCTCATCGTCATTGTCTAAGTGAATGGTGGTGTATGGTGTTCCAACTTGACTCGCTTCTCTTCTTCTTCTTCTTCTTCTTCTTCTAAATTATTTATTTTAATTATTTATTAGATAAATATAATTAATAATTAATTAATAACTATATAGTAATTATAATTAATAGCTAATTAATTAATTATAATAGTTAATAAATAAATATAATTAATAATTAATTAAATACTATATAATTATAATTAATATATAATAATTGATTATAAATTAATAATTAATAATTAATGTGTTATGAAGGGTTGGGGGGATAGGACGAAATGTTAGGGGACGTGACAGTTGAAGGCTATGGATGAATGGTGGACAGTGTTGACAATGATGTCGGGAATATACGGCGGCGAGAGCACAGGGGTCGGTCAGCAGGGAAACAACATTGTTGCGAGGAACAGCTGATAGAGTCAGGGTGAATGGCGGCAAGGAATTCAAAACTGGACGTGGACGACAAGGGAATACCGGAATTCAGCAGCGAAAGGGTGACGCGGCAGAAGGAAACAAGGGAAGAGCATGACGACGATTAAGAGACGACAGTATTGTTATAATGTACAGCTGTAATAGTTGATGTAGCAGCGAACTTGGCCAGAGACTAAAACCACTTTGATACCATCTGTTGTAGAGGCAATTTATATTAAATAACATATGTTTTAGTTATATATTTCTTATATTAAATGATTGAATGATTGTGCTACAACTAATGGCTCCTGGCTTAAATATAGCCCCGATGCCTTTACCTGACGGATCATGATCTTTTGATCGAGCCCCTTCTTCCTAAATTAATCCTACTTAATACATAACAAATTAATTTTATACATAATTTGATTTTTATACATAACACCTTTCTATGGATCTAAAAAGTAACAGGTTTAAATTTTTCAAATCGGTTTTTCATTCCCTTAATCAAAGATTACAAGGTGACCTCTACAACTTGCTTTGAACCAGCAACTATATGATTAATAAAATCATCTCAAACAACAGAGTATGACCAACTGTAAGGGTGTACAGCCAAAATCTAAGGGTCAATGGAATATGCATAAAGAACGGACTGTTGTAACAGTGGTACAGCCTTTATGGCATGTTGTACTTGCTAGTCACTTCAGCAAATTGCTCCTCTTCTTCTCCTTGAATGCACTTTACCCTCTTCTAGCTCTATAGCTATCTTCTCATGCATATATGAGATTAGCCTCGCCTAACTTGTCATTTTTATAGTTTGAGAGGAGACAACTAAACTCCTCAATCCTAGCAACTAATCTCCTCAATCATAGTTCCTACCTATATCAATCATAAGATGTATAACTAAGATTAAATCCTAATCTAAGTCACTAATAATATAGAACATCTAGAGCATTTCATTTGGATCCCTAAGATTAGCTGACTCCAAAACATTAGACTTTCACTTTTTTTTTAATGTTCCAAAGAAGGTACAAGATGGAATTTTCCCTAAGTGGTCACTAAAGAAATGTTTCTAACCATTTCCTGCATGTTCACATTGGAACTTGTGCAAGAAATTCTTGCTCAAACTACATTTCTCAAAAACAAGTTCCAAATTAAGCTTACATGAACTATAACATAATGAATGAAATTGTAATACCAAGAAGAAAATGTAGACAAGATATGTTCAAGAATGATAAATATTGAAATGATGTTTCCATGCAATCAATCAAAAGGGTTGTTTTGGTGGGGATATGGACTCGAGTATAAATGTTTCTAGCATTTACTAAATTTCTAGATATTTTTTTCAATTTGAAGGCTTTTCTAATTTCAAGTTTCTATGTTTTTCATGGTTGGTTTGAAATTAAGCACAAGGAATGAAAATGAAAGACCAGGAAGAAAATGTAAACAGGACCTGTTCAAGAACTATAAATATTCAAAAGATCTATCCTGTAATCAATCAAAAGGATTGATGTAGTGGGAAGTCTACATGCTTCTTAATTAATCAACTACATTCACTGAAATTTATTAGATAAGTTTCTTCCCATTTGAATGCTTTACAAGTTTCAAGCTTCTATGCATTTCAAGGTTCGTTCCAACTAAAGTTGACTTGGAGTATTGTACAATGAATGAAAATATGTGACCAAAAAGAAAATGTAAGAATGATACATATTCAAAAGACCATTCCCTATAATCAATGAAAAGGATTAACGTCATGTATATGAGCCCTATTACACCTCATATAGTATGATGTTGCACTTCGTGATTTCATGACAGTGATGGAGATTTGTTGTTGGTTCCATGGAGGTATTTGGCTTGGGGGAATCTAACTTATTCACGGTTCAATAATTGCACTTGCTGCTTGGTGGTCTTCTTACATGTGCTTGCCTTGTTAATAACCCCTTAGTTGCACTTATGGATGGTGGTGAAGCATATTATGCCATTATGTTACGGTTTGGTATATATGACTTGGTGTGTTGATACTATTACCCACCAAAAGTGGGTGACCCCCAAGAGAAGTTTTTCCCTTATTCATCTCTTCCAACCAGCAGCCAATAGACCTGTGAGCTACTGTGTAGCCGATGTGATGTGCCATTCATATCTCTCCCACATACATTTGTCATATCTCTCCTTGCCCAATTGTCAAGAGCACATGTTGGAAGGTGGGCTTCTGATCAAAAGGTACTTTATTCATTTTGCAATCAGGTGCTTACGCTTGTTTGTATTTGGGCATTTTGACAATGATAATGCGGCAACTTCGAAGAAAGAAGGGTCTTGGTTGTGATCTTGTTCTCTCACCTTAAATGGGGGTTAATTTTCAATCTTGGTCCAATGGGACCACCCCTGATGACCCGAAGGGTATAGGAAGGGCACTACTTAGGAAGCCAAGATTGATATAGCATAGCCCCATCTCTCCTTATTCCATACTTACCACTTTCCATCTTACAATATGAGGCCCTATTCCACCTCCTTCTTCGGGTTCAACTGATAATTGGTTCATTGGGATTTGGCACGCACACATCCTCATACCTGGGTAGGGCCTAGAAATGCACCCTAAGAGTTTGATGCAGCTAAAAGAAACAAAAAAGGCATATAATGGCCACAAGAAAAACAAAAGAATAATCAAAATGCAAAAGATGGTTGGGACTTACAAATTAGCACGAGGGCAAAAGCCAAGCATGAGCTCTACCTCTATCATATAGCCATGACCCGGTCCCTAGGCCAATGTTGCCCTATCTCATGGAAGACAAGGAACCCTTGCATGTACCAACCCCTAATGGGTGATGAACTACCCTATCCTTAAAGGGGTAATAACTATTATGCATCATACAAAGCAAGTTCTCATTCCTCGAGCTACGAGCAGTAACAGAAGGAAAGATCAAGAAAAAGTAAAAGGCAATATACAAGGGTGTAAAAACAAAGGTTGAGGGAACTCCTGCATCCATGATTGCCCTCCTCAAATTTATACAACCAAGATGAGGTATTCCACCATAATTGGTCCCTTTGACCATGGAATTTGGCCATGAGGTCTTTTCCCCTTCATTCCATCATTATTCACATGGCAACTATCAATTGAAGGGTGGACCAAGGACATGTCACCTAATAGAGTCATTTATTAACAGTAACCACTCCTACCTAGGGAGGTAGCACTATTACGTGACTAAGGCCCCAATTTTGGAAGAGAATCCTCACATGAAGTGTTATTTTGCCCATTTCTTTCAAGCTTGGTCCACCGAGATGCAACAATGATTAATGTACCTAATGATGAAAGTTGCAACACCAGATATTATGTGTAATTGGTAGGTGGTTCCATTTATAGGTCTGGGCAACTTAACTGGGGTCCAAGTCCTCAAAGGAACATATTGACACCCCCAAGTGATGTGTTGAGAGCCATGGGCACCTTCAACACCCACAACATTTCTGCATTTGCTTTATTATTCATGGGATGATGCCCCTAGCCAACCTAACAGTGATCACATGGTTTGGCAGTTGACCCAAGGCCCAGATGTGGTTTGTCTCATGCCTTGAGACATGGGAGGGCTAGCACCATCTTCAATGCTCGCAACATTGGAGCGAAATTAGGTTTATTCATCACTTGGAGACCCATGAGACCAAGTTTTGTGGCCCAAACCCACATTTGGGGGCCATAAGATGATTTTTAGAGAGATCTAGGGGCCAACCCCTAGACCTTGATTTTAGGAGCCCTCCACACTTGTCATGGCAACAAAGGAGCTCAAAGAAAGCCCTATAAGGGACTACAACAGCATGATGTCAACATTTCGGCCCTCTTGTTGGGAGATTTATTATGTTTCACATTGGCTACAAGGTCAGCTTGTAACCTTGATTAGTTATTGCCCATTATTTTAATGTTCAAGGGGCTTCAAGGCATAATTCGACATTAGTAGCACACATATATATTAGAGATCATTCATCTGTGATCCCTCATCATCTCATCACTTGGAATTTCAGCCCTCTTGAGCAATTTGCACTTTTCTCTTGTAAGTTTATTTAGATGTTGACTATTTATTTTTGTTACATGTCTAATAAATGAATTTTGTTGATTCTCTCAATTGCAATTGTGCCCTAATTTGTTGAATATCTATTGAAAATCAATCTAGATGATCTATTGCATGCATTACTCATAAATAATGAGTAAATGAATGTCCTTAGTAATGAACTCTTGGTAGCTCTCCCATGAAAAATCTATCTTCCATTGCATAGGTAATTGTTGGAATTTTGCTTGTTAGGGCATCAAAATTTTGGCCTCCTTAGAAGCTCCTTGGTTGATATAACGCATTGAGGACTCCATGCTACCAAGGAACAAGCGACTAGTCCATTTGGTTGGTGATCACATCTCAATTAAATCCATATTTTCTCTCTTAATTTGACCCTTTCAAGGCTAAGTTAGGAAAATAGGGCTTGGTGTGAATCCCTAGGCAACGGGAATATTGGTGGTTGGAGAACCTAAACATCAAGAGGATAGTATTTGCCACTAAATCTATCATTTTGGTGGACATCCACTTCAATTTCATCCATAAGTTTCCTTGCCCTAGTTGTTTGCCTAAGAGGGAAACCCTAGTTCTCCTTCCTTCAACTTAAGGGATTCCTTGAAGGTTTCATAAACCTTGGTATCGTTGATATACATTATAAGGAACCTTTTTTCCTAGCCTTGACCTTGATTTACTCCAACACTCATCAAATTTATCAAACCCTAGGTCTTGTGCCCATATTTTTAGGTCTCTTTATTGAAAGTGAATTACTTCCTTGTGAAGCCTTGAACTTAAATTGTTTCTTTCTTAAAGAGTTCCTAGTGAGATCATTTCACACATTAACTCAAGAATACCTATTATAAGTGATCTCTCTTTTATCAGGACTCCTCCCATCAGTGAAAATCCGTAAAGAGCAGGGGGTTTTGGTTGTGGTGACAGTGGGCCACTACCCCATTGTTGCTTCTTGGTATAGTTTACACCTTGTAGGGTTTCCCCCTCCAAGGCCTACTAGATTTTGCGGCAACATGTACCACTAAGAGGGGATGTCCTACATTGACCTCATGTGTTGTATGCGTGATTAGGAACGCGCTTGATGATTGTATGAGTTAGCACTATGTTATGTACCCTCTCTTATGATGTTGCTATGGTGAAACATTTCATGTTGCCTTTGTGGAATTTTTCTAGGTGGTATAACTTGATTATGTAACATTTGGTAGACATCATGTAGGAGGCAATGTGTTTAATGATGTTAGTACCCTCATTGATGTTTATAAGTTTGAGTTAGAGTCGGGGTGTGCTGCATATGTTTTGATGGTGATCTAACCTTTTTCCTAGGGTTGGATGATAATTTTTTATGTAATAATCTTTTGATAGTGGTATAATGGTGGGGTTTTGCCAAGGAGAACAACTTTTAATTACATGCTACAACACTTTATTAGAGTGCAACCCTCGTTAGCACACATGCCCAAGGTGATTATTTCCATGGTGATTTAATCTATTGGTCACTTATTGGAGGAGGACTATTCAAATTGAGGTTTAAAGCTTAAACACCCTACTTCATTGGCTTTCTTTAAACATTTGAAGGCAGAAAGTGGCACATTACATGCATTTACTTAGTCATCTTACTATATTTGGGCATATCCGTGGAGGGAAAACATGTGGAGACACTTCCTATTATTCTTAGAGGTGTATTTCTTTATTTCATGAAATTTTGGCATTGTCAAAACCCTAATTCACCCTTATCTCCATGAATTTCTTTTGTTGGAGGTTGCCCACTTACTATCTTGAGGTTTGACTACTTCATCTTGCACATTCATGCATGGAGTTGGCTGCCTTGGGATTTTCACATGTGGATTAATTGCAAGCATCTTGTGAAACACTTTGTAATTTTGAAGGTAGGTTATAAAGTATTCTTCTAGGAGCAACATTTTAATGTTATATATCTCATGCACCTTGGAGGGTGCACTTTGTGAGCTCTTCTAGATGGACCCGTGAGCACATCCTTTTGGATTGAAGAGTATTTTATTATATTTTGCATTCATCCACTCTTGGAAGGCAAATTCTATGGGGATCCATTTAGCATTTGACTTGGTATAACACCTATTTCTAGATGGTGTGTTGTAATATTCCCAATTAGCAAGAGCTAATTGGAAATATTAATTTTGACTATTTTGCCTTTATAAAGTTAAGTTATAAATAAAGTGGGTGAAGAGGGACACTTAACTCAAACTTAGGATAAAAAGTATTTCCTAAAGTCACTTAAGAGACATGATTAGTTGGCAACGTGGGGTCTAGTGGTCAAGTGGCAGCGTCGGACCAAGCCAGCGCAAAGAGAGATGGAAAACGTGGCTCAAGGAGACAGCGCAGTTGATGGTGGGGCCTAGGTGAGAGCAAGGCTCACCAAGCATAAAAGGAGGGAGGGTCTCCTCATTTGGATTCATTCTGATCATGCATCTTTGAGATTTGTCTTTTGACATTGTGCACGCTTGTTGTTTAGCAAAGTCTGCACATACTGTTCAGTACATCGGGTGTCTCCATTCGGAGATCCCAAACTCAGCCCCGGGGTCTTCGAGTGCCTGCTCGGGTGAAGAGTTTCATCCTTGTTTTGCCGAAGAGAGTTACAGCAACCACAGGCAGAGCATTCACTCAGAGAGACAGTGCAGTCATTGAGAGGGAGGACGCAGTCTTGAGAGGAGGTGGTTCCGGATTGAGGGTTTGTTGGTGGATTCAGCCCGGAATAGTGGGAAAGGGGCCAGCCCTTCCCTATTCTAGTATTTTGGAGGAGTCTGGGGCCATTATTTGGAGCAGATCATTCAGAGCCAGCGTCCCTCCTTGAGGAATAGCGTAGTGCCTCAAGGGAGCCATTTTCGGGGGTCGGCCATTTCCAAAAAGCTTTCTGGGATTTTCTGGGTATTGGGAGTAGAGGCCATTCCCGAAGTTTC
Source organism: Pinus albicaulis (assembly GCA_034641835.2). Classification (NCBI taxonomy): domain Eukaryota; kingdom Viridiplantae; phylum Streptophyta; class Pinopsida; order Pinales; family Pinaceae; genus Pinus; species Pinus albicaulis. The sequence continues at coordinate 224,541,993 of CM076576.1, forward strand.
AGAATTTTCCGAGGTGGGGAGCAACCCCAAAGATTTAGTTCATTCCAACAATAGCAATAGCAGTGAGCACAGTAGCAGTACCAATAGCTTTGGAGATAACACAGTCCTGAGGGAGCAGCCATTCTGAGTCATTTCCTGAGAGTCTTTCTACGCTTGCCTAGTGCAAGTCGAGGTGCCATCATTCTGATCACCTCTATACTCATTTCCATTTCTCAGTATTAATAAAATGGCTCAGCGTTCTCCATATTGTCTGTGTTTCTTATGATTTGTCTCTAATTGTTGTATGTCTTTGTTTATGTGCTTTATATTGCTGTTTATTTCCATTCGGGATATTATAGTGGTATCAAAACTCATAGACTTGGCTCAGCCTGTGGAGCAGATTGTCTATGACACCAGCAGGAAAACCATACATCACCTACCAGGGAAGAAAGTATAAAGACCAAGAACGGAGGTTAGAGCTCACTTTCAGGAAAGGTGACAGTGTTCCAGTAGTGGACGCAGAGGAAGAGGAACCAATGGCGGAGGAAAGAGATGCCGAGAAGGAGTTCAGGGAACTTCTCCTCAAATCGATGCAGGATCTGTCGAGACGGATAAAGGACATGGGGCAGAGATTCACGGCAGAGTCTAGACAACGTGAGACCCCAAGGGGTTTCCATATCAGAGAGGGCTCGGGCACATCCCATCATTTACAGGAGCACATCACAGCACAGTAGATGGCATCGCACACACCTCCACATTCCACGATGCCTACCTTCCTTGCCGCAGACACTGGGGCAAGAGCACAGCAGGAGCAGGAGCCGGCCCATATGGGAGATTATTTTGCGGAGTACCAGTCCTAAGATCAGGAGTTCAGAGATGCCCTCACATTCCATGACTTTGTCCAGCTCAAGCCGGACAGCAAACCCCGCAACCATCACAGGGGGAACATGCATTCACATGATGGGGATATGCAGCGCATTGTAGGCAAATTCTACCTGCCGACATTTGATGGATCGGCCAAGAGTTCGGTGAAGGCTTGGGTGGAGAAGTTGGATATATTTTTCCAGCTTAACCAGATGGCAGAGACAGAGGCCATCAAGGTGGCAACGCTGCACTTGGATGGAGAGGCCCATGATTGGTGGTTTCACAGGATGGCTACGCTAGGGCACTCAGGAGTGACAACATATGTCGAGTTTACACGAAGGGTGATAGAGCGGTTTGATCGAAGGGATCCAGAGGAGCACTTTGTTGAGCTGACCAAGCTCAAGTAGACCGGGAGTCCGGATACTTGTATCTCAGAGTTCTTGAGACTTTCCATGATGGTGCCTAATTTATCCGCAGCCTGGATGATCTATATGTTCATCGACGGATTGGCAGAGCCTCTTTGGGGGTTAGTCAGGTCGACGAGGCCAGCCACACTCCATGACGCGGTTGGGAGGACTAGGGATTTGCAGGATGCATTACCCCGGACTAGAGCTCCTTTTTCCCAGAGACCGGCATTTCAGCCGAAGGGGGAGGACATGAGGGTTCCACCTCCAAAGGGGAAGCAGGACAAAGGGCCTCTGGATGATGACACCAGGAGAGATCTGAAGCGAAAGAGGCTATGTTTCACATGCCAGGAGCCGTGGGCACCCGGACACCGTTGTGCCGCAGGGAAGGCACATTACATTGAGGTCTTCTCCGACAGTAACGGGGAAGAGGCGGAGTATGAGGAGATAGAGGCAAAAGGCAGCAGCACAGCACAGAGAGGGGATAATCTGTGACCTCCACCACCAAGAGCGGAAGGTGCAGCTCTTGCACCTACCAGGGGAGCCCTTGCATCTTTGAGGGGAGTCCCCAAATACTTGACACTGCGTGTCCAAGGCACAGTGAGGGGATAGTGTGTCTCAGTATTAGTGGACAGTGGGGCCACCCACAATTTCATTGATGCCCAGCAAGTAGAGTGGAGAGGCATACCGACGGAGAGCTTTGACGGATTTTCGATACTGGTTCCAGGTGACCAGACCATGTAGTGTGCCCGGTATGTGCCAGCTTTGGCAGTGACGATGGGGACATACACCCTAACAAATCACTTCTTCGTGATGGACATTCCAGACACCAACGTGATACTGGGGGTACAGTGGCTAATCACGCTGGGGAAGGTCACCACTGATTGGGAGAACTTGGAGATGGAATGGACAAATAAGAAGACTGGGAGGCATGAGAAGATTCGAGGTATGCACACCTACCCACCGCAGACAGTTTCAGCGCACCGGATGGAGGCAGATTTCCAGAAGGGAGACATAGAGTGGGCAGTGGAGTTGCGTGTTTCAAAGGCAGGATCTACAGGGCAGGTCGTGCACCCAGATGTATAGTCCATTCTAGACAGGTATGCCACAGTTTTTGGAGAGATACCACCAGGGCAGCCACCAAATCGAGGGTTTGAGCACACGATCGAGCTGGAGCAGGGTAATCCAGGCTGTCATCACTACACCCTATAGGCATCCCAAAGCCTATCGGGATGAGATTGAGAGGGCTATCCATGAGCTCCTAGCTCTTGGACACATCCGTCCTAGCACTAGCCCCTTTGCTTCTTCAGTAGTATTGGTGAAGAAGAAGGACGGCATGTTGAGGATGTGCATTGATTACAGGGCCCTGAACAAGAAGACCATGAAGAACCGGTACCCCATCCCACGGATCGATGCGCTGATGGATGAGCTGAGGGGGTCCAAGTTCTTCTCAAAGATTGATTTGAGATCCGAGTACCATCAGATTCGCGTGAGGGAGCAGGACATTCCCAAGACCGCTTTCAGTTATCATTACGGCCATTTTGAGTTTTTGGTGATGCCTTTTAGGTTAACCAATGCCCCGACCACTTTTCAATCATGCATGAATCACATCTTCCGCAGTCACTTGAGGAAGTGTGTATTAGTGTTTTTTTGACGACATTTTGATCTACAGCAGGACATGGGAGGAGCATCTCCAACATATAGAGGTTGTATTGCGCATTTTGGAAGAGCATCAATTTTATGCTAAGCTTTCCAAATGCGAGTTTGGGCTGACAGAGATGCTCTACTTGGGGCACATCATCGGGGTGGACGGACTGAGGGTCCACGAGGAGAAGATCAGGCCATCAGGGATTGGCCAGAGCCGAAGAACATGACAGAACTTCGGGGATTTGTAGGGATCTGCACCTACTACCGAAAGTTCGTCAAGGGATTTTCCCAGCTTGCCGCACCCCTTACAGACATTACCAAAAAGGGGGCATTCAGTTGGACGAATACAGTGTAGAGGGCTTTTGACAGGCTCAAGGAGGTGATGAGCAGCTGTCCAGTGTTAGCATTGCCAGATTTTACACAGCCCTTTGTCTTGGAGTGTGATGCATCAGGGGAGGGGATAGGCGCAATTTTGATGCAGGGAGGCCATCCCATAGCTTTTGAGAGCCGAAACCTATTGCCACACAAGAGGTTGTATGCTATATACGACAAGGAGATGTTGGCCATCATGCATGCTTTGGCCAAGTTTCGGCAGTACCTGGTAGGGAACAGATTCAAGGTGAGGATGGATCACAACAGCCTCCGATTCTTTCTAGAGCAGAAGCAGTTGCAGCAGAAGTGGGTCAGCAAGATCCAGGCTTATGACTTTGACATCGAGTATGTCAAGGGGAAGAACAACGTTGTGGCAGATGCACTTTCACGCAAACAGGCAGCGTTGTCCTTGATGAGTTTGGAGACGGACTGGAGAGCTCAACTTCTGGTAAAGTACTCTAAGGACCGTTTTGCTTGTGGGGTTTTGGACGGGCAGGTTACAGACGACAGGTACCGAGTGATGGATGAGGTGATCTACTACAGGGACAGGATCTTCTTGACTGAGAGCTCCAAGCTCAAGAGAAGATATTACATGCCTTGCATGACTCACCATTATCAGGCCACCAGGGGTTCGCCAAGACCTATCGGGCAATTAGAGAGAGGTTCTCATGGAAGGGCCTCAAGGAGGACGTACTCCGACATGTCAAGGAGTGCGAAGTTTGCCAGCGCAACAAGGGGGAGATGAACCATCCGGCCGGGTTACTGCAGCCTCTTCCCATACTTGAGGGGAAATGGGAGAGCATCTCGATGGATTTCATCACAGGGTTGCCCATTGTACAGGGCAAGGATTGCATATTTGTAGTTGTTGATCAGCTAACAAAATATGCAAACTTCTTTGCCATATCAGCACATCATACGGCAGCACAGGTGGCAGAGTTATTTTTTAGGGATGTCTTTAGATTGCATGGTCTTCCAAAGACCATTGTCAGTGACAGAGATAGCCGCTTCATGGGCGGGTTTTGGCAAGAGCTTTTCCATTTGGTGGGCACTGAGTTTACTCTGAGTACTAGTTACCACCCACAGACAGACGGGCAGACAGAGATAGTGAACAAGTGGCTGGAAGGCTACTTGCGTAACTATGTCAGAGAGCAGCAGAAGGCATGGTTACGATGGTTGCACTTGGGGGAGTACTGCTACAACACTACTTATCATATGTCCATCGGTATGTCACCATTTTATGCTTTATATGGGTATCATGCTTTATCTTTTGCTGACATGATGTTTGGTGCTAGCAAGGCCCCTAGGGCCAAGGATTGGATCCAAGAGAGTCAAGACATACTCCAAGCTCTCAAGGACAACATGGCTTCAGAACAAAATCGACAGAAGTTGTATGCCGACAGGGGGCAGATTGAGAGGCAATTCAAGGTAGGGGACTTGGTCTACCTACGGTTGCAGCCATATCAGCAATCTACGCTGAAGCAGAAGGGGGCTGAAAAGCTCAAGCCCCGTTTTTATGGACCATACAGGGTGACACGCAGAGTTGGGGAGGTTGCATAGAAGTTGGAGCTGCCCACCGGTAGCCGGATTCATAACATTTTTCATGTGTCATGCCTGAAGAAGGCACTAGGACAGCAGGTGACTGCAACGGAGGAGCTTCCACCCACAGATGATGGGGGACATCTGGTACTACAGTCGGAGGCCATTATTGACACTAGGAAGAGGAAGCTACGGAGCAGGATAGTCAAGGAGTACTTGGTGAGATGGAGGAATCTACCGGATGAGGATGCCACCTAGGAGAGTGAGAAGATATTGCAGCATCCATCATTGCAGTTGCTTGAGGACAAGCAACGTTTTGCTAGGGAGGACTGTAATATTCCCAATTAGCAAGAGCTAATTGGAAATATTAATTTTGACTATTTTGCCTTTATAAAGTTAAGTTATAAATAAAGTGGGTGAAGAGGGACACTTAACTCACACTTAGGATAAAAAGTATTTCCTAAAGTCACTTAAGAGACATGACTAGTTGGCAACGTGGGGTCTAGTGGTCAAGTGGCAGCATGGGAAAAGAGGTAGCGTAGGCAGCATGGGACCAAGCCAGCGTAGAGAAAGATGGACAGCGTGACTCAAGGAGACAGCACAGTTGATGGTGGGGCCTAGGTGAGAGCAAGGCTCACCAAGCATAAAAGGAGGGAGGGTCTCCTCATTTGGATTCATTCTAATTATGCATCTTTGAGATTTGTCTTTTGACATTGGGCACGCTTATTGTTTAGCAAAGTCTGCACGTATTGTTCAGTACATCGGGTGTCTCCGTTCGGAAATCCCAACCTTAACCTCGGGGGACTTCGAGTGCCTACTCGGGTGAGGAGTTTCATCCTTGTTTTGTCAGAGAGAGTTGTAGCAACCACAGGCGGAGCATTCACTCAGAGAGACAGCGCAGACAGTGAGAGGGAGGACGCAGTCTTGAGAGGAGGTGGTTCCGGATTGAGGGTTTGTTGGTGGATTCAACCCGGAATAGTGGGAAAGGGGCCAGCCCTTACCTATTCCAGTATTTTGGAGGAGTCAGGGGCCATTATTTGGAGCAGATCATTCAGAGCCAGCGTCCCTCCTTGAGGAATAGCGTAGTGCCTCAAGGGAGCCATTTTCAGGGGTCATCCATTTCCGAAAAGCTTTCTGGGCTTTTCTGGGTATTGGGAGTAGAGGCCATTCCCGAAGTTTCAAAATTTTCCGAGGTGGGGAGCAGCCCCAAAGATTCAGTTCATTCCAATAGTAGCAGCAGCACAGTAGCAGTACCAGCAACTCTAGAGATAACGCAGTCCTGAGGGAGCAGCCATTCCGAGTCATTTCATGAGAGACTTTCTACGCTTGCCTAGTGCAAGCCGAGGTGCCATCATTCTGATCACCTCTGTACTCATTTCCATTTCTCAGTGTTAATAAAATGGCTTAGCGTTCTCCATACTGTCTGTTTTTCTTATGATTTGTCTCTAGTTGTTGTATGTCTTTGTTTATGTGCTTTATATTGCTATTTATTTCCATTCGAGATATTACATGTGTCCTCTCTTGGAGGTTTTTGTTGCATATCAATGTCTATTTTTGGATGTGTTATAAACCATGGATCTAACTACTTCGATATTTTATAATGTGCTAATTTGTCATGAAGTTGTATGAGACAATTAACTCACTCTATATAAAGTGGAGTTTCTCTCCATTTTACTTGTAATTGGCAATTAGGGAATTTGTTGTTAGAGAGTGAGGACGTGAAGAAATGAAATAAATTGTAGGAGTTTGGCGATGATGTTGAGATTCCCTTGTGTATCAAACCCTTGAAGACTAATGAAGCATTGAGGTATTGATCTACTTTGTTGTATGGTTATGTTATGCTTTTCAATTATTATTTATCTGTTATAGAATCCTCTCGTTATCATATTTATATGAAATATTAATAATTAACTAAAATATTCATTTTGGAATATGCAATGTGAGGAGGTTCTTCCTCTTGTTCAGTTTTTATCAAACTATGTGCAGATTTGGAAGTACATTTCAGCCATAAAACAGCTCCTTCACATTTGTGTTGATGAGTGGCACCCTTCGCCCTCCAAGACTTGATTGTATAGCTTATTTTCAGCAAACAATTTGAGGTAAATTGCATTAAACTAATGCCTTTTACCATTAGTATGCAACCAATGATTAGTGCATCAAATAAGTTCTTTCATCCAAGAGGCTGAATGTGGTAAAGTAACCCTTTCAACCATGAAGCCTACCTCAAAGTAATTGATTGTAACACTTAATTTCTTCCATTCTTTCAATGTTCCATGACTCTATTAACATTTCAATTGACAGACACTAATTTTACATCATCGAATTTCCTTGTTTCCCACATTTCCCTTTCATTTCGTTTCCATACCCCTTTTCAATTTCCACTACCACATACCATTACTACAACCACTTTATTTTATTAAGCCTTGCTCTTGACTTGTCAACTTGAGCCCCCACTCCGTAGACTGGATGATCCTATCCTTAGGGAAACCCACCTTAGGCTGGAGGAGAGCCAACTAAAGGTAGAAGAAGAGCCACTGAGTTAACAATGGCTAACACCTTGGTGATTGGGACACTACTCTTTTTGTGGGTACTAGATTTTGTTGTAAAAGGGTAAAGTCTAAATGTTTCTTGACAAATTCATTTGTAAAGCTCGCATATGAAATAGAATTCACCCTAAAGTATCCTTGTAAGCATGCAAATGAACAGACTTAACACCTACAGCACTTCAAGTCCTTGAAGAAATCACTACTATCTTTCAAAGAGACCAGACCCTTTAGATACTCTACCCCTAGACATTCACTCATTTTTGGCATATGAAAAACAAAGTGCAACTTGGCATCAGCCACCAACATTATTATGCTATTCTCCACAAGTAAAGAAGTAAACCTGTGTGTTCTCAATAATGTGAGAACAGTGTAGTTCGAATCGGTGAGAAGAAGATTTCCTTGTGCATAAAGCTCAAGAATGATATGATGTGCATTCTCTCCAAGTCCAAATTGAAAGTCCACAACCTGCACATTGGTAAAGTTAGAACTACTCCTGGTAACAAGTCAAACACTTAATTACACTTGTGTGCATAACTTTTACTGCAATATTGCAAGAAAAATTCTCAAAACCATACACGATCCATCCCAAGCTGCCGCACATCTTCAAGCCTTCGGGTACGAATATGCTTACGTAGTTTCAAAGTAAAACCTGAAGGTGTTGTACTTTTGTCCCTGCACTCATATTTGACATAAACGACTTCAGAAAAATCTGTGTTGTCAAGCAAATACTTGCATGCATACAATGTAAAGGAGGTATAGAAAATAATAGCCTCCAAGGAGGAAAAAGATGGAAATAGAATCATACCGAACAAAAACGGTGGTATGCAATCGTACACCGCTTTCAACCAGCAAAAGAATTTTCTCACTCTCTCCTGATTCAGTAACCCCACTGCTCTTCATAAGCTTGAACATATATGTCTGCAATTCGCAATTGTTAGAAGAGTAATAGTGCTTGCATTTGTGGTGTAGACAGCCTCCAAATGTAGAAGACTCTAACCGAGTAAATCACAGAGAAACACTCAGCTCGAAAATTAACTTTAAGCAACAGCACTTCAAAACATCCATTGCAAGAATCAACGTCATTCAAAAATGAATTGTAGGCATCTTACAGAACTCGGTAATTTGTGAGGTGTTGCAGAGAACAGAAATAGATATTAAATGAAACATCCATCAGAACATGGAGCTATTTGAAACCAGTACAGTTCGTTTACAGTCAGTGTTATAAAGAATAGATATTTCAAAAAAATCCTAGGACAGAGCCTGTCCTTCCAGGCAAGCAGCCCTCTACTCCCAGTCAACAACAGCAAGCCACTTCACTGAGACGGTGAGACACACCAGGGATTAACACAATCAAGGCTTTAAAGTTAAAAATTATATTGCTCAGGTCCCCGATAACAATGAATTGAAGGAGGACATGGCACCCATGAAAATAAATTCCCATAATTTAAAATTCATCCTCGTTGTTTCGGCCAGAAACGTGGAAATGTGGGAATAAGAAAATTGCAAACAATTTACCTTCGGCGACAAATCATAGACATTCGAACAGCGCATTCCAATGAGTTTTCGGAGGCATTTCACTTGAGCTGCCACATCGGCAGTATTCATGCGAATCTTCACCATTTTTCTGCAAATTTAGCTCGGTCGCAACAACTTCAAATTGATTTCTTCGTGAATCTTAAACCCTTCGAACCCTAGTTGCAGCAGTGGCTATAAGGGATTTTCTGCCCAAAATGATCTGGTATGAATTAACGGTATGCCCCGCTCTTCATTTCCGGCATTGTTGATTGTTTAAGATGGAGGTTTTATAGTTTTGTTTGACAGGTTGGGGAATTTTATAGGTGTAGTGTTTCTAAGCCTCATTCCAATTTTATTTCACTTTATTATTATTTGTTATGATTTGAGAACGAGTTTTAGAAAAGGAAAAAAGAAAATCATTGGAGAATGTTATGAGGGCGATTAATAGAATAAATTAAATTATTATTATTATTATCTAATTTTAAGGTTATAGGCAAGTCATATATTAAATTGGTGTGTGAGATCTCATTGTTTGTGAGACAAGGGATTTACTTCCAAGTATGTATATATATATGTATATTTAACCATTTATAAGATAAATATATCAATAACTTAATCACAAATAATATTAACAAATAAATAAGGGTTGAGACATCCCACACACATCCACTAGTTTTAATAAATTTTGTTTTTTTAACAAGATACCAATTAAGATGAGGGAAGGTTCTAGTTCTTAATCTTTGGGATATGTTCTCGATATGCCTTTATGTTTCCTTGTGGAATATTCTTGCTATATGGGGGAGAATTTTAGGTTTTTGTATGTAGATGTTGACAGAAGTTGTACTAATACATAATATAAACCAAGTTTTTTCCTTTATGGAAAAAAAGGTTCTCGTTCTCAAACCAAGCAAGTCCCAAAAAGGTTAACTTGGGCTTTTGAAAGGCTTTACCTTATTGTTAAGATGAATTTGTGTTGGCCAAGCCAAAAGAGAGAAAAAGGCTGTGAAGGCTACATAAGCATTGAAATACCATCAACATTGTAGATGGTATATGTATTTCCCCTATATTATTTATAAATTTATTAAATTAGGTAGGTTTTTATATTATATATGTACTATTAAGCTAAACCAAATGAGAATGCACAAACAAAATAAGCGCAACCACTAAAATAATTGTGGCAAACTCAATTTGATATCATTGTCTTTATTGATTCATGTTATGACATTTTAAAGCTAACTCGAAAAAAAATATGAATTCATACAAACTCAACTAGCTTGTCATAAAAATTAGGAAGTAAACTAAACTATGAATTTTTCTAATTGAAATGCAATGTATAACATCCCCGATCGGGGTGTCAAGTCGAGGACAAGTTGGGTGGCTATACCACGTGCCCTAACACGCGGTAAGGTTGGTAAGGCTGTCAGAGGGCCATTAAATAGAGCATTATGAAGACCTCTCCCACGATCATATAATGAATGAACCACGTTGCCGCCCTTGCATTCACTACATGTTGAGGTTTGGAACTCGAAAAGCACGCTGGCTTTTGGGTTGCAAAGAGATAATTGAAGTTGGAAATAGCATTCTTCAAACATCAAAGAGTTTTTAGATGCAAACGGTGGTTTTGACAGTCGGAGGTTTTGAAGCTCAGCATCATCGACGTTGGCAAAGACTCAGTTGGTATGTAATGGTTCTTACCATCCTTACTCTGCAATATGGTTTCCCTATTACCTCTCTATCCAAGAAAGAAATAATTCTCCCAGGAATCCCTCTCAATTTGCTAGTTTCGTTTAGTTTTCAGATTAATTTGAACCTGCATGTTGAGGTAGAGGTAGTAGGTTTGGAGATTGAACCATGTTTTAGATGTCCTCCTTTCAATGCTTTTGATAGTAGATTTGGGCAATTAACATGCATTGTGTTCAATGGGTTATTCTATTGGCTTTGTTCAAAGGGTCTGGCTGGTAAATCTCCTGGGATGCATATGTTAGTATGCAAAATTTCCGGCTCATATCCCTGTTTTTTTGTCTTTATCATGTCAAAGGAATTTGCCTGTAGCTTTATATGTTGGCCTCTATGTTTCAGTGTATTACTCTGTTTTGAGGTTTACACTTGTCATTTATTTTCCTATGGGTTTCTTCAGTATGGGCGGGCGTTCCATCGGTCTTTGTTTCAATGCAATAGTTTGTATCTTCGGGTCAGTCGTCGTAATTGGGTATTGACGGATAATATGGTTATTCTCGGAAATTCCCTTACTGTCTTAGTTCAAAGGTGGATTATTAATTGCGCCAAGTTTGTTAGTTCCTGCAACACTGCGAAGGTTAACTTCTTCTCCAAAATTCACTTGACTGAAAAGAAGCTGCAAATTTTAACTATTTCTAAGTTTCATATATTTCCTCCATTTCAAATCACAGGGGTTTCATCTTCTAAATCAGTAGATTACTTTAACCAGGGCAAGATGACAAAAGGAAGAAATGCCAGTCGAAAATCTGCTAATAGAGACATCAAACTAAAATCAGCCCAAAAAACTAGTAAAAGAGGTCAGAAAAGCAATAAACAGATTCTGGAAAAGTTAGCAAATATTTATGAAGCAAATACCCCTGAGCAAATTTGCAAAACAATTCATGGATGGGAGAAACAAAGTGATGAAGAAGATACAGACATTCAAGAACAACAGGCCAGGATAGATTTTATTTTTGATCCAGGGAGTACAAGAGGTAGAGTGTCTCTGTTTCAGCAAACAGTTAAGACTTACTAGAAGATAACATGTGTGTTAGCAAGAGCAATGATGAGCATGCAAGAAAAGGAACTTAATTCCTCTGTGCTCTTTGAACTTCAGCAAATTAAACAGGATATGCATGAAATGTCCAAGACTCAACTCCAACAAAATGCAAGAATTGGAAGGATTGAGCAACATCTTCAGACTATCCAGCAAGCAGAGATTCCAGGGTCTACTGCAAAAGATCCAGCACCTATAGATTCATCAGATGGATAATTTCTAAAATGCTTTGATAATTTTGAATGATTTTTTAAAATAGTATGTATAGTTTTTGCTTTATATGCAACTTTTATGGACATAGTAGAGTAATCTTAGCAGTGAGTAAAAGGAAGAAACAATACCAATTTTGGTTAGCTTATAACTCTCTGAGGTGGCAAACAGACCTGGTTTCCTTCAAGCAGGTTGAGGCTACCAAAAACTGATGAATATGTATAGCAACTTGCTCTATATAATAGAAAATGGAAAGGTACTACGGAATTTACAAAAAAAGAGAAAAGAAATGCAATGTATAACAATATATAAACAATGTGAAATTTGGGTTCACAATCCCCAAGCTTCTTCTCTCGCCTCCCTAAAAAGATTTGGAAACTCTCCGACTGAACATTTGGAAAATCAGCGATCTTGACCCTCCTCCCTCGTCCATTCTCTCTAAACAAGGCACCAAAGCAAACTCTACTTCCTCGAAGATTACAAAACATAATCTTAGACTGCACAACAAAGGACCTGGTACATTTGAAGGAAGTGCAGGTGGCCTTGGTTACTTGGAAGGAAAAAGAACCTAAAATTAGGTAAAGAGGTAAGAAATCTCGCATCATCGTTGCATAGAAGCAAGCTAAATCGAAAGTGAAAAGTGGTAAACAACAATATTTAATGGAAGCCCATAGAGCATCTACCCCGAAGGTAACCCCAAGATCGTCTTCGCAACCCTAAATTGCAAAGGGTTGCAAAATCCCTCTAAGAAATTGACCCTTAGAAGTTAGTAAACACTTATAGCCCCCCAAGCCCATATTCTACAAGAGCTTATGAAAGAAGGGACCAAAATTATTCTAGGCATCTCAAAAATTTTATAAGGATGAGACTATAATGTTGTGGATGGTTTAGACTACTCAAGAGGGCCAGTCACAGGTTGAAGATTATATTTTTTTCTCTTGCTAATTCTTGGGCTTTTGACTTAAAGCTAGAAGTTTTTCTTCGCTCTCTTGATATGGGAAAAAAGTTTAACTACCTAAAAATCTATAGTCCATACTCAAATGGCTTAGAATATTAGGACCGCCTTTTCTCCAGGTCATGGGTTAGACAAGGGCAGGTCATTCTAGGTGGTGATCTAAATTTCACTCTTAGTGCATTCAAGGTTTGGGATCCAACAATTCAAGTGAACACTCTATCTAATTTTCTCATTGGGAAGCTAGAGCAAGTTGATATCATATACCTAGAGCTAGTCAAACTCAACACCGCATGGACAAAAAAATAACTAGGGAGAGCCAACTTCCTAAATGTATTGATCAATTTCTAGTATTAGAAGACTTTTTCAAAGGAACCTTCAAATTTCTTCAATGGGGATATTCTGAGCACTTTATGGTTATACTCAAAGTGGTCTATATTCAGGATCCTCCTGAAACCTTTAAACTAAATCCTAAATGGATCCAAGAGGAAGAACTCATACAACTGTTGAAAAATGCATCGGTTCCCTGTAGTAACTCTATGAGCGAATATGTAGTTATGCAATTTCTTTCAAACTTGAAAAAGGTTAATTCATTTATGATCCAATGGAAAATGAAAAGAAAGGGAATGATGAAGGAATCCTTTTGACGGTTGAAGAAGCTTTAAGAAACAAGTTCTCTTTGGAAGGTTTTGTGTATTTAATGACTATATAATAGGAATAGCTTTACCAATTAGAAAACAAGAGAAGGAAAATACTTTGCAAAAGGAAACCAAATTTTTTTATTGTTTCAAACTATCACAAAAATACTAACTCAATCTGCAAAATTGACAAAGGGTATGGATCCTGGGTAGAAATTTTCTTTGACATAGCCTAAAAAGAGGTCAATCATTTCTAATCCCTCTTTAAAGAGGATAATAAGGTCTCAATAGATGCCATCTTCTAGCTCTCTAGTTTCTTACCTATATTTGTAGACCCTAAAGATGATCAATTTATAATGGCAAAGGTGGGAAAGGAATAATTGCTCAAAATTGTACATAATTTTTAGAAAGACAAGAGCCCTAGGCCTAATAGTTTGTCCATAGAATTATTTATCAACTTTCTCAAGCTCATAGAAGAGGATTTTCACAAGGTGGTGGAATCCTTTTAGATCTCTAGCGAAATTCTAGCAAAGTTCAACACTAACTTTATTGCTCTTATTCCGAACACAAATAACCCAACCAAATTTGAGGGTGTCCACCCAATCTCTCTTTGTAATAACATCTACAAGGTCATCTCTAAAAACATTTCTCTTAAACTGAGGGAAACTTTTTCAAAGTAGGTCTCTCCAAAACAATTTGGTTTTATTAAAGGACACCAAATTCATGAAGTTGTTGATGTTGTTAAACAAGGATTACACTGCAAGAACAAAAAACCTAAAAGTAATGATTGGAAAAGTCAACTTCTCTAATACATTTGATCATGTTAGTTGGATCTTCCTATGTCTGATCCTCATCCACTTGGGCTTCATCTTGTACATTCTAGCATGGGTTATGGCTTACACTAGCCTGGTAAATTTTGCAATCCTAATCAATGGATTAGCTTCACCCTTCTTCAAATTGAGTGAGGTATTATGTAGTGATGCCCTTTCTCTCCCCTACTTTTCATCCTAGTAGCAAAAGGATTAAGTAAGATCCTCAAATTTGCTTTCCCAAATAGTTTGTTCAAAGGTATCTTGATTGACATTTTTCACATCGCTTCACATTTACGTTTCATTTTTGACATCTTATATTTTGTGGTGGCTCAAAACATACGGTTAACGACCAAAGGAAGTTATAGATATATTTTGTAAAGCCACGAGTATGGTAATAAACTCTGCAAAGTGTTTTGTTATTTGTTTTGTTGAGCCTCTCTAAGTGTGAGGAGGTTTATATTAATCAAATCTTCCTCTTTAGGTTCTCTGCCTTTGAGGCTAGTTTAAAGTACTTGAGGTTCTAGCTCAAGGAAAATATCTATCTAAAAAAGGATTTGATTTGGCTCCTAGTCAAGATAGAAAAATATTGAATATTTGGTGCAATAGATGATTCTCTTGGGGAGGGGGAGGGGGTCATATAGTTTTGTTCAAACTACTCCTAAAGGGCATCCCAGTTTTTTGAGGGATTTGAATTTGTTAGCTTTGTGATCACTTCATCTAGTTGGGATAGGGAGAAGAAATGAGTGGATCTATCCTCTCAAAAGAAAATAATCATCCCAAAGGGTTTAGGAGGTTGGGCACTAAAAAACTCTTTCATTTTGCCAAATTCTTAGTAGTCAAGGATGTTTGGAGGCTCATCTAGGGCCAAGGCTTACAAGCACAAACTATAATAGACAATTATATCATACTCGCATCAATTGAAGAATGGATCCAAACCTTGCATACAAAAACACTAAACTCCTTGATTATATGGAAAGCCACGACTAAACCATTCCCAAACATTGGAAAATGGTTAATCTAAAAGGATGGAAAGAAGGACAAGGCTCTTATTAGTCTTTACCTTTGGATTGAAAGTGAAAACAATCACAAGTTACTTGCCCCTCTCATCCATGATCTTGGATCAAAAGGTTATTTTTCCCTTCAACGTATTAATGGAAGAAACATTAAACTCCAAGCATAAAAAATGGCTATCCTAAAGAGATATAGAGCTTAGTGAGGACTATGTAGAGACCTAAAATTCCTACATTGTCAATCTAGAGAAATGGAGCATTTCCATTGGTCAAGAGAATGATGGATTCTTGTGGTCAATGAACCCCATGAGTGGTTACATGCTTAGAATCATATATAAAGTGCTGGCCATGGAAGGCTTCAACCAGCCTTTAATTTGGTGGTGGAAGCCACTTTCGAAATAAAAATTTCAAACAAAAGCCAAATTTTGTCTATTTTTTAAATAATAGAGCATTAATTCGAGGTCTACTTAAAAAACAAAGCTTTTGGGGCCTTAGAAGATGATGCTTATGTGAATTGAACTTGGAAACACATGTTCATCTCATACTTATCTATCTCTACACTCAAAAGGTATGGAAGGAATTTGAAGGTATTACATTTATTAAATCCAAATGGCAAGGGGATACCATTGAAGTATCATTAAAAATATGGCACGAAGACAAGGACATGAGAGCTTTCAAGACCTTGCTCTTGACCTTGGCCTAGGGAATCTAACTCGCAAGAAATGTAATTTTTTTTTTTTTTTAAATAAGGACAAATTGTCATTTTATTATGCCTCCCATAGCCTCAACATCTTAAGTGACTTCCCTCAATTTTCATCCACCCTTAGTGGATTTAGAGCTTTTCCATAAATATTGGCACCTAAATCTCACAGGCCTTTTTTGTTGGAGCATCTTAAGGGGACCCATCTAAAGGAGGAGTAGGGGGTCTTCTATAGCTTTCTCAAAATTGTTTCATCAACTTCAAAGCTAGAATAGGATGACCCACTGATAACCACATTAAACTCTCAACACTCGAGTTGGTCTTAATCTTAGTCATGGAAAAAGGAATCATACAAATCCAAGTCCTTCAAGACTCTCTTATAATAATAAAATGGTTAAAGGGTGAATTTGTGTTAAGGAACTTCACACTCCGGCCATTGTTCCATGATATTATGAACCTCTAAGCCTCACTTTCTCACATTAAACTTTTCTCATGTCTACAAGGAAAACAACTGAGAAGTTGATAGACTCTCCAAAGATGGTCGTAAGATGAAAGAACGCTCCTATAATTAAATCGAACTCACAGCACTCAAGTTGTTCTTAATCCTAGTCATCGAAAAAATAATCACACAAATCCAAGTCCTATGAGACTCTCTTCTAGCAATAAAATGGTTAAAGGGAAAAAAATGTGTTAAGAAAATTCACACTCCAACCATTGTTCCATGATATCAAGAACCTCCAAGCCTCACTTTCTCACATTACTTTTTCTCATGTTTATGAGGAAAACAACTCAAAATTTGATAAGCTCTCCAAATATGGTATTAAGATGCAAGAAGGGTCAAATCACTTCCTGTTTTCTTAAGTCATGGATTCAACGTCCTCACAGTTTTCAATATTTAACAAAAATTATCACTTCGGTGATGTTTTAGGAAATTTTCCTTGAATGCTTTAAGACTAGATCTCTTTATATTTGTAAACATTCATAAAGCTTTTGTTATGTGCATAGAAAGTTATTTTGTAAAAAGCTACTCATAAGTGATATGGCGACCACCATTTCTTATGTAGATTTCTAAGATTTTAGGTCAAGCTTCCCTTTAGGTTGATTTTAAAAATCAACCAAAATTATTTTTATCTACCAACATGCATTCCATTATTTTGCACCCAACATAGTATACTAATATATCACTTATGGTATTAAACTCATGTAATTTTATTATCTTCAATAAAATTACTCAATTTTTTCCATGGAATAAATAAACAATGTGAAAATTTATAACAAACAATTATGAATCCTACTCACACCAACTAACCAAACCATTTACAATTATATGGTGGCATATAAATATTCTAGTAAGGAATATGGCGTGATTCATTTTCCCATATATTGATGTTCCAATTTACATGTGTGTCAAATTTGAGGAGATGAAGAGACAAGAGAATAAGGTGATTTGCGTGATTGATGTTGATTTCAACTTAATATACAAGAAGAATTCAAATGGTTATTATCTCAAGGTAACACAAGAGTCCGAACAAATCAAGTAGTTTAATGATGGAAGAGAAGACTATGGTTACAAACGCAAATGACGAGCTCAGAGAAAAAAATGATAGTATGAAGGGTGTAACATACCCCCTACTATTCCTTGCCCTAGCAGGAGGCAGTCATTATGATGACCCGACTCCCATAGTCAAATTATCGAAATGAGGTCTAATTTTTTTTCGCTTTCATCTATTCTTTTGAAACTCAAAATAGACAATGTCATCACATTCGTCTCATCGAGACGATTCCGACAATATAATAGTTTCCCCAATCCAACTCTTAGATCAACAAATATGACTAATTGAATTCATGGCCAATTAAATAGTGGCATGACATCGGGCATACCACGTGGCACCCATGTGGCTAACATAAGCCACCTGTCATTTGTCGACTCATGCATACTACCGGTCATGGGTATGCCCATGTCGCCATCTCATACAACCCAAAGGAAGACCTTTATCTCTCACACACACACACACATAAATATATTCATTTAACAAGTGCAGGCATGGGCCACCCTTGCCACCTCACCCTGGGACTTCAATCCTGGGCATTACTTTTATGTTATTCGTCCCAGCTCGTGTAGATGACGAGGATTGGAATGATGTGGACTTGCAGAGGGACATGGAAAACTTAACAAAAAGGTTGGGGTGACGTGCGTAAACATGTGTTGGTAGATCATTACATGACAGAGACAAAAAAATGATCTTTCCCCGATGTTCGTTTCTCGATAGGTTCATAAGAGTGCAGCAAGGGAACGGGTTGAGAGGACTCAACAACGGGAGATGTGGCATAAGGACCCATTCAAGTACGAGAAGGTAAAACAATGTATGCCACTTGGAGATGGGCCCACATAGCTTGATCAGAGTGCTTCGTCATCCCATAAGGGAGATCTCTAGGAGGAATAAAGGGTGCACTCCAAAGAACAACCCAGGATGACGAGGCTTTAGGATTGCGTCGAGGAGGAATACGAACACCCTATAGGGACCACCGAGAGCGACCATATGACTGTTGATTTGTCCTGACACTTGAAGTATTAGTGAGACTGGGATGATGTGTCTTGGAGGACCATGGCCACGAGCCTTGGTGGCATGTGGCATAAAGCAAATCAGAACGACGTTGAAGTTAAAAATGCCAAGACTATATGCTGCAATTGAAAGGCGACATTGAATGGAACTTCATTGAGGGAGAGGGAAAAGGGCATAATGCTTAATTCACACGATGGTTATCAAATATGAAGGGATTCCTTCCCCATGCTTTTATGTGAATGCCTTCCTCGTTCCATAGTCATAATTGGTGCAAATATAAATGAGATTCATTCCCACAACTTGGTGAAGGAAGCGCATATGCATAAAACATTTGTGTGTGCATAAATACGTGTATGTAATCTACATACATGTGAATTCTATCCTTCTTGAGCTTGAAAATAATGGAACAAGGCTTAATAGTTGGTTCCATAAGCGATACAGTGAATAGAACAAAGATTTACCCCTTCATAATCCCTCAGGCCCTATAGATAAATTACAAATTTATAATAACTTAGAAGTCTGCAGGCCTTTCAGGCTAATAATACTAGGAAAAAATCAAGCCCATTTTAACTCAAAGATCCAATGATCTTTTAGGATATTAATAAATATGTAAAGAACTTCTGAAAGAAAACAGGAAGTCATACCATGCCCGAATTTCCCATAGGAAATCAACATTCCACAAGTAGACAGGAACCTCGGTACCATTTTGATTCACAGGCATGAATTACACATTTGATCATTAGATTTAACATCACTACACACATATAGCCCACGCAACATTTATATAACTGGCATATGCAAGAACCAACACTCCTCAACATTAGCATGTTATTATCCTGATGCAATAACAAAGATAGTATAGTAGTCACAAGCACAAACATAAGATTATACTTATCTTATAAATTTTATGGCAACTAAGAGTGGGACTCTAACTCTCCACCCAACCATAGTCAAGCTACAACCAAGTCTTTCTTGCAATTGTCACCCCCAAGCCAGATTCCAATGCTTGAGGTGGAGTTCTTTTGAGGTCTATTTACCAACTGAACAACTGAAACATGATGCCATAAGGCCACACTGCCTTCATCCACCAACTACACATATGATCATTCAAATATTTCATCCATAATCACA
This sequence comes from Pinus albicaulis, assembly GCA_034641835.2. Classification (NCBI taxonomy): domain Eukaryota; kingdom Viridiplantae; phylum Streptophyta; class Pinopsida; order Pinales; family Pinaceae; genus Pinus; species Pinus albicaulis. The sequence goes on from CM076576.1 coordinate 224,561,646, forward strand.
TTTATGTCAAGATACCACAAAGCAGAGAAATTTAGCTCACTTTTCCGAAGAAGAGAGCCCACAATAATGAAGGTTCATCAGTGTTTAAGTTGTTGATGGGTAAAAAAATCGCTCTTTGGGTGGTTCATCATTGAGTCAAGCATCAAAGCTTTAGCCCCAGGGCAACTCCTGGTGGTTCTTCAGCCGTCGCAAGTACCTGAGAGAATATTACCAATCCAACAAGTTTATTAAGTTGGAATATTCCAATGGTTTCTTTAGCCTTATAGGAAAGTCATTGCTCTCCCTCTATGAAGATTTTTTCCCAACAAGCCTCATGTCAGAGGATTCCTCGATTAGTGCTATGATCCAAAGTTCAAACTTTGAGATAGGGATCACCTCTCCTTCCCTTCAACTATGTTTCTCTCTCGCTGCTTTTGTGTGTCCGAGAGAGAGTTTGAGGGATCCCCCAAAAATTCCCCTCCGTTGATTTTTTTCCCTGCCCATTTAACGAACAATTGCCTACCTCTTCCCGAGGTTGCACACATCCCCCTCCTTGGATAGCATGACCCATTATGTTCCATTAATTTTTGATCCTCTCTTGCTTATTGTTAGAGGCTAAGCACACCTGGGCCTATCCTTTTCTGGTTGTTAAACTTATTGCACAGACAACCCATTTAAGACCACTTCAACAAACCCATGCATGCCATTTAAAACATCCATTCCCTCAAGAAATATTCTAGCTCGAGCAATGGAATTTGTGTGCCTTTCTAAACCTTAACATAATTACAATTATTTACTATGAGATAAAGATTACCCAGGGGATATCATAATTGGCTCCCCATTATGGGGAATACCGTCCTCGGTGTTCAATATCCATATACAACAAAACATGCTTTAGACCAAGCATTGTTGTTTAGAGAGCTTTATATACAAAACTTTGTACAACATTTACAATATATTTACATTTTCTTTACTCAACAAATAAAAAAGGATATTTTTCCCTCATCTAGTCAGCCATTTCCCACGTGGCTTCCTCGGGCCCAAAGTGTTTCCACTACACTTTGACTTGCTTGATTGCTCAATTTTCAAGCATGAGCTAGATATCTCCCTTCAGTTCCACCTATAACATAGTCTAATCAATGACATGATCAATGTCTCGTACATATCTTTTAAGTAATGAAACATGGAAAACATCATGGAATTTCACCGATGGTGTTAAGGCTAATATATAGGCCACTGAGCCTATCCTTTCAAGTATTTCAAAAGGCCCACAAAACTGTGGTTCCAACTTGGAACATGACCCAATGTTCAAGGAAATTTTCTTGGGTTTGATCATCAAATAAACATGTTCCCCAGCTTGGAATTCCTTATGCACCCTATGCTGATCCGCATAGCTTTTATGTTTGTCCCGTGCCACCTTTAGATTTTGTTTGATGATCTTCATTTGTTGCTCCATTAATTCTAACATATCAGGCCCAATAAGGACCTTGTTCACTAGATCATTCCAATTGATATGAGTATTGCAACTCCTTCCATAAAGCACCTCAAACATGCCCATCTTTAGAGATTCTTGGTACCCATTGTTGTCTGCAAACTCTACAAGTGGCATATACTCTTCCCACTTCTTGTTGGTACATATGATACATTCTCAACATATCCTCGATGATTCTATCTATCCTCTCTGTTTTCCCATCCATCTACAGATGAGACGATGTACTAAAGACCAATTATGTCCCCAAGCCTCCAACTATCTCTTTCCAAAACCTTGAGGTGAACTTGGCATCTCTATCTAAAATTATATTCTTGGGAACCCCATGCAATCTCATAATCTACTTTATGAAGATTTGAGACACCTCACTAGTTGAATTGGTAGTTTTGACTGCTACAAAATGAGCCACCTTGCTTATTTTATCAATGAGCACCATAATGACATCATGTTGTTTGGAGGTTCTTGGAAAACCGGTAATGAAATCCATGGAGATCACTTCCCACTTCCATTCTAGAATGGGAATAGGCTGCAATGACCCTATTGAGTGTTTACACTCGACCTTCACTTGTTGTCACTCCATGCATTTAGCAACAACCTCAACTACTTCCTTTTCTAGATTAGGAAAATAGTAAAAGTTTTTGATGGCAATGAGAGTATTTTGGTATCTCGAGTGGTAGAAATATGTCTTAGCGTGGAACTCTCTTATTATAAGTCTTTTCACGTCATTATTGTTCACACATAGATTCTATTCTTAACTCTAACTAGACCATCATACGAGAGATGATATCCTTCATCCTTTCCACCCTCACCATCTTGTTGTATATTTTCCTTTCTCTGCTAATATTTCTCATCATGTTGCCCTGCATGTTTGACTGGTTCTCCTAGGTCTAAACCAAAAGAGCTTATGGTTTCCAAGTGATTTACTTGAATCCTTATATTGAGTGCATCAATAACTTTGTTTTCTTTTCTCTTGATGTACTTGAGTTCAAAGTTAAAATCGCCAAGTATGGCCAACCATATAACTTGTATTGCATTCAACTTAAGTTGATCAAACAAATATTTGAGTCTCCCATGATCTGTCATCAACGTGAATCTCTTATCGAGGAGGTAGTGCCTCCACATTTTTTATGCATGTATAATCACATCTAACTCCAAATCACGAGTTACATAGTTTTTTTCGTGCTTATTTATCTTCCGTGACTCATAGAAAACTATCTATCCTTCTTGCATCAAGACTCCATTGAGCCCCTCCTTGCAGGAACTTGTACAAAACACAAAAATCTTTGTCTGGATCTGCAATTCTCAACACTAGCGCATTAGTGAGCAATTGTTTTAATTGATCAAAGCTTGCTACACATTCAACTATCCATTTGAATTTCTTGCTCCTTCTACAAGGAAGTTATTGGGTGGCCTATCTTGAAGAAGTTTTTTATGAATATTTTGTAGTATCCTTCCAACCCCATGAATGATTTAACCTCATCATGTTTTTTGGTGTTGGCCACTCCATTATGACCTTGATTTTTTCTAGATCAATTTCTATCCCCTCCTTGGAGACGATGTGTCTTAAATAGTGTATTGGTGATTGGAAGAAATCACACTCGTTGAGATTTGCATAAAGCTTGTGTTCCATTAGCAATTGTAGCATTGCAACTAGGTGTTTTACATGTTCTTCTTTAGCCTTTGAATATACCAAAATTTCATCAACGAAGACAACCACAAATTTGTCCAAGTAAGGATGCAAAACATTGTTCATTAAGCCCATGAAGGTGGCAGGGGCATTAGTAAGAGAAAAGGGTACCACTACGAACTCGCAATGCCCATACCTCATTCGAAAGGTTGTCTCGTGGATATCTTTCTTCTTGATGTGCACCTGACGATAAAGTGACCTCAAATCAATCTTGGAAAAGATAGTTTCTCCCCTTAGTTGATTGAACATGTCATCAATCATTGCCAAAGGGTATCAGTTCTTGATGGTATCCTTGTTTAGTTGGCTATAGTCAATACATAATCTGAGTGTACCATCCTATTTATTCACAAATAGCATTGTTACTCCCCACAGAGACACACTCGGCCTTATGTAGCCCTTATCAAGAATGTATATGAGTTGTAGCTTCAACTCAACCAACTCTGGAGTGCTCATTCAATATGATGCTTTTGATGTTGGGATTACTCCTGGTATCAATTCCATGGAGAAATATACTTCTCTATGAGGAGGTAATCCAAGAATTTTTTAATGGAATACATCTTGGCATTGCTTTAGGACGAGATATCTAGTTAATATGTCACTTTGATTGCTCTCAACTTTGTTGATGGCTTCAACGCTACTAGAAAATTGCACAACAAATAAGGTACATCCCTTCCCGCTACTTCTCATGGCTTGTATAACTGAGATTAGCCTCACAGATATGGGTCTCTGCTTTCCCTGCAACACCCTTCTTTCTCCATGCTCATATTAGCACTCAATTTCCTTTTCAAAACAATCTACCTTGGTTTGTTTCTTGTACAACCAATCCTTTCCCAACGGTATACTATATGCTCATAGTGAAAACACATTGAGGTCTGCCACAGTGGGAATTACATTTAAGTCAATTGGGAAAGCCTTCAACCAACAATTGACCCTCTTCTTTACTCCCGTGGCTAACTAGACTAGCCAATATTCCTCATGTGGTACTTGTTTCAATTAACAACATTCCACAAGCATTAGGCTTACATAACTATAATTAGAACAAGGGTCAGTAAAAATAAAAATAATTTGATCACAAGCCTTACCTACCATCTCAATTATGGAAGCCTGATGGTTTGTCCGTCGGTTGTCTAGTGATGCATAGATCCTTGGCATCCCATGTGCCACATCTCCCACAATCTACACTTCCTGTGCCTTGTACAGTTTTGGAACAACGTGCTTATGCTATGGGCAATTTGGTCTCAAATTATTTTCTCCACATGTCTAACACTTATATGGACCATTCCCATAACTCTTAGCTCCTTCTTAAGTAGAACAGTCTTTGCCAATAGTGTTAAGCCTTCCCAACCTCTCTTGAGTAGTAGGGACTGTATGAGATTCATAAAATCATCTTTTTCCTTTTTTCTTTGAACTTGGCACTACTCTTAGACTTCCAGTCAAATTTAAAATCAGGTCTGCACTTTGATTGCTCGTAATAGTGTTTTAGCTTTCAGATTGCATCCTCTAATGTTTTGGGCTCGCCAAACTCAATCCTATCGTTGAAGGATGGTCACAGTTCATTGACATATCTTTGAATCTTTGCTTTTCCCTCTTTGAGGTAAGGGATGTACCTTAATAACTCTATAAATTTGGTGGTATATTCATCATCTGACACGTGGTCCAATTTAAGATCATAGAATTCCTTTCCCTTATTGTCGAAGTACCTCTCTGATAGATGCTACAAAAATATTCCTCTAACTCCCTCCAAGACAAATCTTCTTCTCTTATCCCCTTTACATTCTTAAGGTCTTCGTACTAGATTTTAGCCTTGCCCTTTAGGCTGAAGGTAGTGATCTTGGCTTTCATATTTTTTGAATAATTGTCAATTCAAAATAATTTATTCATCTTTAGTAGCTAGGCTTATGCATCTTCACCGTCAAATGTGGGAGGTTTGACCTTATTGAACTCTTATGGCGAAATTTATCTTCCTCTCTTGTCTTCATGACGATGATGGTGTCGATGATGACGATGATGTGGCCTTATAAACTTATCTCCATATTGTAGCATGTGGTTGTTTGACTTCCTTTTGGGAGTTTGCAACAAAATGCCTCTCTTCACTGTGTCTTCACTTGACACCACGTGCCTCTTCCTTGATCGAATTTTGTTTACTTTGTTAGTCCTTTCTTTTGTAGGCAAGGGACTCTACCCATCCCCATGAATAGTACCCAATACTTGTTGACTTTGTCTTTGCAAGTCTAACAAGCTTTGAAATATGATTCCTTAACTTTTTCTTGTCTCACCTGCGCTTGGACAAGCCTCTCATTGTCAGTTTTGCAGCTCCTTATTTCTGCCCTCAAACTCCTAAGGGTATCCATTAAGTCAAGAGAGACTGCCCTTCCCCCTTGGTCAATTGATATTTCTCCTTGCCCATGATGTGTGTTGTTTGAACTGTATTCTAACATCATGTTATTCATTTCTTATTCTTCAAGATTTATGTCATACCACCCTCTATTGTTCTTGGTGATCTTCACGTGTTGTCGTGCACATAAACCCATGTTAGACTTAATAAAATCCAATATACATAGGGAAGGTTATCACCTTGATTCCTCTCGAGAGGATGCTGATATGTGGCTAGATAAGGCCACTGATATCATGTTAGAACATAATAACCATGACAGATCATTAGCATATATCATAGTAGGTCACACATTGGTATTGTGCTACATAATTAAATCACAAGGCAAGCATATCAACCATACATGCCATCAATTCAATCAGAGACCAACTTTTAACACCTAAACCTTAATTTCATCCATTTTCTAAAATTCAATATGAAGCCCCCTTGCTCTGTTAACTTTGTAACATAGTACCAATTTATTATCAAGGGCTTTGAAGGAACCTTGCCGCTATTTTTCCCATGATAGAGCCCATGCAGTCCAAGTGTTGAACATAGATGCTCTGATAACACTCTGTGACACACCCATTATTATTCCCTGCCCAAGCAGGAGGCAGTCACTATGATGACTTGACTCCAATAGTCATGTGATGGAAATGGGGTCTAATTTTTTTTTTTCCCGCTTTCTTCTACTCTTTCAAAACTCAAAACAAACAATGCCATTGCATTCGTCTCGTCAAGACGATTTCAACAAAATAAAATTTATCCCAATCCAACACTTGGATCAACAAATATGACCAATTGAAGTCATGGCCAATTAAATAATGGCATGACATCAAGCATGCCATGTGGCACGCATGTGGCTAACATAAGCCACCTATTAGTTGTTGAATCGTTCATATGTTGGAAATACTGAGAGGGGGGGTGAATTAGTATTCCTTTCAATTTAGAGCATTAGTTAATCTTCAATTATTATCAGTGTTTGTACAATGATAGCAACAACAGGAACACAAACGCACACATTTTTTAAGGTGGAAACCCGCTCCGGGACAAAAACCACCTAATGATTTTCTAATAATTATCTAATATTCAACTCCAATTGAAAATAAAGCTCCAACTTCCTAGAATCTAGAAAAGCATTCTTCTCCAGCTCCCACTGGATGGACGCTCCAACACCCAAGATTCTTCAGTAGTCAACTGAACAGATGCCCCAACACCCAATGAGCTACAACTCACCCTACCACCACCCTACCACCCTATAGAAGAATAAAAGAAGAATGGACTCCTGTACGAGGGAAAATGGTCCATTTTACAATGATATAGAATGATGTAGAAGAAGAAGAAAGACTAGACCACAACCCGAACTATGACACAACCACCTAATGATGATCCTAGACCTCCCGACACTGCCTCTTCAACTCTTGGCAGATAGACACTTGTACAATTTTTACAATGAAGCATTTATAATGACTTAATACAATGATACCTTTACAATGACTATATGTAGTGCTGCCCACTTGAAGACTTCATGTGGTGAACTTCTTGCTGCTTTTCTGCACCTTGGTTGCTACTCTTGTCATGCTACCCTCTGTTGCACCTTGCTTTGCTTTGCTACCCTAGAAATTCTGGTCCTTTGCAGCCCTTGACAACACATGATGTAGCTTTTTCTTGCCTTCTAGGAGTTCGATATTGAATCTAGTGTATCTCTGTTATTTCAGATCCCCAATATGTGATTTTCAGCCCTGTAGTAGTCCTCTGAGTCTTCTTTCCAATGCCACAGGTCTGACCCAATTTGGATTCTTCAAAGGAGATTTATGCCCAATTCTCACAATGCCCTAATTATGGACTGTTTCAGTAGAGCGAACTTGTACGACGTGCCACGTGTCACTTTTATTAATTAATATCTGAAATTGATAGAGCGAAAACTAAAGTCCGTGCACTATCTGCCAATTTTTACAGAATTCCAATCTGATACTCAGAGAGAGAGTTATGAAGATTTTCCCAAGGTCACTTCTTTGAGATGAATTTCAGGAGCCTGCAAAAATACTGACTTCCACATATCATATCTCTGAAAATATTGCGCACCTTGATCTGAAATTTTTACAGGAGCTTCCTTAGGATTTTGGCTTCGCCTCATAAAAATTTCAGCTTCTGAACCTTTGTAGAAAAAAATCTAGAGAGAAAATTCCACGATGACCTGTTTCAGATAGTGAAATCCCTTGCATAAGGAGGATATGAGGATCACAATTTATATAAATGCTTAGGTTGAGAGGGGCTTCAACAAGTGAACATGGGAGGGATTTTAGGAGCTTAAAAAATATTAATTAAGACTTTTCAATGACCCATGCCACAACCCCATGGGTTTTTAGCCCATTAATTGGGGGTACAAACTTCAAACATGAATATCTCTCAAACCGTGAAGAATTACATGGTGTGCCATATATCAACAGAAACATATCGACAGGTAGAAACCATCAAAAGCATTCTTGACCCAGATAATATTATTTTGGTAGGTCAAAATTCCCATGCAATATTGGCGTAGCCCCTGGTGCTACTTGGGTTGACATCAATGACAACCGATGATCAACAATATCCCCCTTTGGCATTGATGGCAACACAAGTACTCCCCCTACAATTATGACACCTATTCCTACAATATTATCTCCAAATTTGACATAAATGGCAAAGGGTAACTTCCCCTTACACACAACCATCCCGCGGACCTGTACACACTTCCACTCCCCCTTTATATTGCGAATAAGGAAAATCTAATGAGAACTTAAGAGAATCCCAAGCTTATGGTGAAGATATTCAAATGCTTCACGAGGTAAAGGTTTAGTGAAGATATCAGCGATTTGTTCTTTTGTACCAACATACTCAAGTTTGATATTCTTCTCAGCGACTTGTACTCTAACAAAATGATATTTGATCAGAATGTGTTTTGTTTTTGAATGCATGACAAGATTCTTGGAGATGCTGATGGCACTGGTGTTGTCACATAATATGGGAATAGGCTCACTGAATTGTACTTGAAGATCTTGCAAAGTTTGTTTCATCCAAAGGACTTGAGTACAACATGCTGCCGGTGCAATGTATTCTTCTTCTCCTATAGATAACGAGATTGAGGTTTGCTTTTTGCTCAAGCATGATACGAGACAACCACCTAGTTAGAATGCTGCTCCACTAGTACTCTTACAATCATCAATGCTTCCTGCCCAATCTGCATCTGTAAAGGATTGAATAATGAGATTGTTACCCTTGGGATACCACAAGCCATATTATTCTATGCCCTTTAGATATCGAAGAATTCTTTTGATGACAATAATATGTGATTCTTTTGGTGCTGCTTGAAATCTTGCTACTTGTCCAACTACTTGCATAACATCTGGCCGGGAGGCTGTTACATATAGAAGACTACCAATCATATATCTGTACAGCCTTTGATCCACATCCTTAATGAGTCGTCTATGCTCAATTTGCAACCTGTTACCATCAGAGTAAGGACGGGTTTGCAATCTTCCATTTTGAATTTCTTGAGCATTCCCTTGATGTACTTGGATTGACATATAAATATTCCTTTCTCTTGCTGAGATATTTGAAGCCCTAAGAAGCATGTCAGCTCACCAAGTAAAGACATCTCAAACTCACTTTGCATCTTTGCAGAAAATTTCTTACTTAGTCGATCATCATTGCTACCAAATATTATATCATCCACATATACCTTAACGATTGTTAAATTATCTTTATCTATTTGTACATAAAGATTGCTATCAACAGTACCTTTCTTGAACCCTCGTTGATGTAGATATCCATCAAGACAAGCATACCATGCTCTGGGAGCCTGCTTGAGACCATATAGAGCCTTCTTTAACCTGCAAACATAGTCTTCTTTCTGTGATAGTAGAAAACCTTTAGGTTGTTCGATGTAAACTTCTTCTTTTAATTCTCCATTCATAAATGCTAACTTAAAATCCATTTGGTAGACTAGGATTTTTCTTGAACATGCATAGGCGAGAGAGATTCAGATGGCTTCCATTCTGGCAACTGGTGCAAATGTTTCGTCGAAATTAATTCCTTCCACTTGTGCATAGCCTTTGCAAACCAATCTTGCTTTGTTTCTGGTAACCTGTCCATATTCATTCAATTTGTTCTTGAACACCCATTTAGTCCCAATGACATTTTTATCTTTTGGTCATGGAACTAATTCCCAAGTGTTATTCTTCTCTATTTTATCCAATTCTTCATTCATAGCTTCTACCCAATATTCATTCTGGTTGGCTTCCTCGAAACTACTAGGCTCAAAGGTTGCTAGAAAAGCAATGTGAGCTTGTTATGATGAACGAAGTTGTCAATCTTCATTTATGTCACCAATGATTTGATTTGATGGATGGTTCTTTTGAATCCATTCTTTTGTTCTCCTTGGAGGAGCTTCTTTTTGTTGTTCTGGTATATCTTGATGATCATTATTTACTTCTTCCTGGTTGATAGTCGCTTCTTGTTCTAGAATTTTATCTCTGTCTTTTTCAGCCTCTGTCTCAAGTTTCAAAGATTCTAGATCCTCATCATTATTCGTTAGAACACCATCTTCTGTAACATTTATGCTCTCCACTATCTGTTTTCGTGTTAGATTATAACATTATAGGCCTTTCTTTTGCGCGAGTAACCAACAAAGATACCTTCATCAAGATGTGATTCAAACTTACCCAAATTTTGATCTTCTCTTTTGATATAACATTTGCTTCCGAAGATTCTGAAATATTTTACATTGGCTGGTTTTCCTTTCCATAATTCATATGGGGTCTTATTGCAATTATTTCTGAGAACACTTCGGTTGATAATGAAGACTGCCATATCAATTGCTTGAACCCAGAATTTTTCATCCAATTTTGAGTCCTTCAACATTGTTCTACCCATTTCCTATACGGTTCTGTTCTTTCTTTCAGCAACTCCATTTTGCTGAGGTGTTCGCGCTGTTGAAAATTGTCTTTTTATTCCATTTTTGTCACAGTATTGCTGAAATAATTTGGAAGTGAATTCTCCGCCATTATCTGATCTTAGACGCATTTTCAAATCAGTTTCATTTTTGACCAACTCCTTGTAGATCTTAAAGCACTCAAATGCTTCAGATTTTTTTCTTTAGGAAACTGACGGCTGTCATCCTAGTATAGTCATCTATCATTAACATGAAATATAATTCTCCATCTAAGCCTTTTGTTCTCACAGGACCACATAGATCAGTATGTATCAATTCCAATGGATGTGATGCAAAGTGTTCTTTTGTTTTAAATTGGACTTTTGTCTGCTTTCCGTGCCGACAGGCCTCACATAGTGCGTTGGAAGGTTTTGAGATTTTTGGCATTTCTCGTACTGCTTCCTTTTTGCTTATCTTGACAAGATTGTCAAAGTTTATGTGACCCATTCGTTTGTTCCATAACCAATTTTCATCTTCTTTAGCTAGTAGACATGCTTTAGTTGGTTCATCCATAACATATATGTCGTTTGGAGCTCGACTTGCTGTAGCCATAATTTTACCATACTTGCCTTTCCCGATTTCACATTTTGTGGAGTTGAATAGCATTGTGTGTCCTTGATCACACATTTGTCCAACACTGATGTTACACCATTTTTTGGTCATCTAATCCATTGTTATTAAATGGACCCAAGTACACCAAGTAAGACCAATTTTACCCCAAGTAAAATCACATTCACTATGAAAAATAACTTAGTAAACCACCTTTATTAAGTTGTTTATGGTCTAAACAGGAAACCCCATGGGGAAACATTAAATAAATCCATATTTATTTGATTTTTCCTCAAGGAATAATTAGTAAAACAACAATTTAATTAATAATCCTGGTTATATTTAAGCCAAAACAAAGAAATTAATTAGATAAATCATTATTTATCTTATTATTTTCTAAGAATAACTATTTAAACACTATTTAAATAACATTCTTTGTTAAATATGACTACATCTCCCTTAAATAATTAAATAAATAATTATTTATTTGATTATTACTCAACCATATCCTTAAAATGATAAATAAATCATTTATTTATTTATTATTACTTAATCATGTCCTTAAAATGATAAATAAATCATTTATTTATTTATTATTTACAAATAAGGGGATTTGACTCAAGTCAAATTCCTTTTCCCTCCAACAAATATAATAAATATTCCATAAAAGTTGGATCTTGATTTGGTTAATAATATTTTAATTATGCACCAATATCTAGAATAACTCAATATTTTGTTATAAATAGAAGGGTTTTCCCATTCATTTGTCACCTTTTGTTGCCTAAAGATCACTCTAGATCTCAACTCTTGGTCTGGCTATTGATCCACTATCATAGCCATATTTTTCCATTTTTGTCTGGGTTTTCTACACCATCAAGAGAGAGGAATTCTAAATCTGAAGTGCTGAGGACTTACAAGAACCCATCCCATTGAGGAGAACAAGGAACACCCTCTTGTGTTTTCCTCCCAGGTGCCATTAATAAAAATTTCATTGGATATATTCTTGTCTTGTCTATTGGATCTATGGAGTAAATCTTATTCTTCTACTGTTTAATGTCTTCTAATGCATAGATCTAGATTTTTGCAGCATTTGTCTTGATCATCTAATTGCAGATCTGAAGATATTAGTAGTCATTTCTACTGTTAGGGCTATTTGTTATGTCTTCCGTGTGTTTTTAGACCTATTGTGCAGGTGACAGACATCAGCCGCAGTTGAAACGACAAATTTTTCTGAAATCTGCCGCTGAGAGTGTCGGAAGTGCAGGTCACACTTTTCAGCCCAAAACCTATGACCTGGACCTCCAGGGTGCACTTTACTGCCCAAAAAGTGCGACCTCTGCTGAAAACAGGTCAAAAACTGTGACCTGGACTTTTTGCAGGGATTTTTTCTGAAAGTTTTCTGGGTTTGTCTGAGTCTCTGTTCAGGGTTTTCTGACCTCCGTCTCCTCCCATTTTGGACCTGTACTTGTTCTGTTTCGCTCAACTAAGTGGGAACCTAGCCCCCTAGGGCTTCAGTACCCTCCACTTTTTGTAGAAGAGTTTTTGTTGTTGCAGGTTGTCTGAAATTTCAGAGTTTTCAACGATTTTTTCAGATCTGATACCTCACCTTTAGATCCGATTCAGATCGGCTTATTTTCCATCCCAATATCCTCATTTTTCTTTGTTTGGGTTTTCTTTTAGGGTGCACTCTGCTTCCCTCCTGGAGATAGCCTTTCACCACCTGTTTTTACAACAATTTTTCCGCTGATCTGTTGCTATTTCTACACCACTTTCTAGCAGATTTTGTCTTTTAGATCCATGTCCCTCTTGACCTTAGATCTATTAGCCTTTTTAGTGTGTTTTGATTAGTTTTTACTCACCTATAGACTACTTGTTGAGAGACACGCCTCCTTGGATTTAAATTATTGCATTATTAGTTGTTTATTTTCTATTTTTGCAGGCCTATATACTGTCGTTTGCAGGTGTATTTACAGCTATACAACAACACTTTTTATTTTCTCTACAAATGTCTGGGTTTAAAAATTAAAATTCACACACTTTTACACACACACCCTAAGCAAAAAAGGGCTTGGTTAACACCGCCAAGCAAAGACTCTAAAACATTGAAATCAATTGATCCTGCACCTCTCTGCCCTTGTTTCGACATTTTAATCAGTTGATCCTGCACCTCCTTGCCCTTGTCGGTCTCTTTTTCCTTTGTGTCGTGTTTGTGTCATCACCATTGCACCACCAAGGCGTTCATCCCGGAGACTTCTTGGCCTTCATCCTCAGTTTCCGGTAGGGAGACTTACTCCTCCACATAGGATTCGAGTTAGTCCTCAACCAAGTCAGCACTCCGACTCTTCTTTTGGTCCTTTGGGTTCTCCTTCTCATTTCGCCTTCGGTTCTCCCCATATCACCTTCACCATTTCTGGTGCAGGACCTAATACTAGTGGTAACCCCGGCCCTCCCGCCGAGAATACCACTAGTGGGACTGCAACGGACACTACCCTGACTGCACCCTTGCTCCCTTTCATGGCAGGCCTCAGCCTCCCCGACTTCGACCAGTTGATAAACGACCCTATACACCATGACGCTAGTTAGCTTGCTATGCCAACAAAGCTCCCTTCAGACATCCCAAAGTTTGAAGGTCTTGCTAGACAAGATCCCTCAAATCATGTTAGATATTTCCACATGTGGTGTTCGTCTAATTCCATTATCGATGACTCTTTCCGTCTTCAGTTGTTCCAACGAATGCTTACTGGTGAAGCTTCTAAGTGGTATGTTTATTAGGTCCCTTCCTCTCATACCACCTTTGCAACTCTTGCCCGAGCCTTTTTGTCTTATTTCCAGCTTCCCCTTCGTTACGACACTGGTACCGAGCTCTTGACCTCTTTCCGTCAATCGTCTGCGACTCGCCTATCCGACCATGTTCAGGAATGGCGGAGAAGAAGGAGCCTCTGTCAAGCCCCTACCTTCGAAGACCATGTCTACATGGACTGGTTACTTAGGACTCTCTTGCCGCCTATCGGGAAAGACGTCGCATCGCACTTTCCTCAAACCGAAGAAGCCGCTCTCCAAATTGCATTAAAATATGACCTGATCTATGCTTAGTCGGGTTATGTTTATACCGTTCTACTCGATCTTCCTAGACCCGGTGGTGCCAACGCACCAAGGGCATCTCACGCCGCTGACGGTATCGTTGGAGCTCTTTTTAATCTGTATGCTCCACCTCCCATGGGCTATGGTTTCTCTTAGGGCGGGGCCAACACCTTTGGCACTTTTCCCCCTCCTGGTAGCACATATCCAGGATACGGCATGCCTCCTCCTTTTTCCCAACCTCCTGTTTACCACACTGCTACCCAACCTCCTCCAGCATTAGCACCTCCTCCTCCCTTGCCTTCTCAACCCCCGCAACAACAACTACCACCCCCTCAGGGACAAGTGTATGGACAACAGGGCGCGACTAATCCTCATCCCTCAAAAAGGAAGAGGAAAGGAACTCAAAATCAAGTTGCCCCTGGAAATCCTGGACCTAATCAAGGTAATGCTCCTAACACTATGAACCAGCAACAAGGCACTCAGCCCAAGCAGGATAGGCCTCTTCGTACAAACAAGCCTTGTTTTTGTTGTGGTGTTTATGGTCATTATACGCATGATTGTCCTCTTCTGCCACAAATGCGACAACTATGAGAGTCTCGAGCAACATTGAGAGGACAACAATCCATCCCTTTTGTTACTCCCAGTCCTGCACCTAGTCAGCTAGCTGTTCTTACTGATCCCTTCCCTCAACAGGGATTTGTGGCTACCCAACCACCTGAAGGACAAGCGGCCACTCAATCTATACCATCTGGTTCCCCCGATTACCAAATTTTCATGATGTCCTTTGATTAGCCTTCTGAACCTTTTTCTCCTGGCCCTTCACCTTCAGTTAGCACTCATGACCCCATTTACCCTCCTGGGATGGTTCTTCCCGGCCTCAACCATCTTGGCACCGTCTCGCCTGGTAATTACCCCTATGGTTAGATACCGTTCCTAGTTCCCCCACCAGGAGTGTACACAGTACCTATTATGGCCACCCTCTCTCTTCCTAACCTGACCCTTGGGATTCCCGTCTGGTACCTCGATCCTCCAGCCACTACCCCACCTGGTCAACCTAAACCTTATCTCACTTTGACCACGGTTCAGCTGATCCCTATGACTTCTCTCGCTGCAAAAATGCCTCATTCACCTCAACAGGAACCACCTCTCGTTGCGACCGCTTTGGGTAAGAAGGGAAAAGCTCGCAAGGGGGCATCAAAGGACAAGGCTATCCCGAAAAACCCTGCCCCTTCTCGGCCTCCAAAGCGTACCATCCTATGTGCTTTGTGTGATGTTGTTGGCCACGCCACCCATACTTGTCCAGAATTGCCTCACCTCAAGTCCATGGTCAATGAGATGTTTCCGGAATCTGATATCCCAGAGGTATATGTCACTATACCCGATTCAATCCCGAAACTCAAACCATTGCACACAAATCACCCTTGTGCTTTGTGTGATTTCCATGGTCACTACACTCACCTTTGTCCTCGCCTCGAAGAGTATCGTTCCTCTTTAGAAGCCTTACACCAATTCGAGACTGAGCGCAATGAGTCACCTTCTCCCTTATTTTCGCATCTTGCTTCGGCAACACCCGAGGACACAGATGCTCCCATTAACTTTTCCCCTTATGATGTTGAGATAACGGGGCCTTGGTCGGAAGTCCACGATGAGACCTCCCTTGATGTTTCGCCTGACCTCCCTTCAGCACCCTCCCTAGTCTCAACATCGGTGGATCCTCTGTCTACTCACTCTTTTGTCACCCCTTGTAACGATGTGCAAGCGAACCTCTCCTCTCATGATGAGGAGTAAGGTCGCTTCGCCGCGTCAGGTAGTCTTTCTTCCATCAGTCACCCCATCTTCTATTACGATGACGAAATTATGGAAGCAGCGACTACTCTTGACTTTATCTATCCCCCCTTACATCGAACTCATGCATTCAAGCCACATGCACCTTGTGGCCATTACATTGACACCCAATGTTTGGGTAAGGGGGTGCCCATATTTGAGAGACCAGGAGAAGCAGTTCTCCACCACTCTCCTAGTGAATATAGTCGTGTCGACTCTAGTCCCATTATTCTTCCACATTTAGAAGAACCTCTAGAGTCCCATATCACTTCAAGATCGCTATAGGGATGATACCCCTCATCATTCCTTCATATTTCATCAACAACCCAGTCTCATAGACATTGTGGTTGACCAAACTATGAGTTTTCTGGGAGAACATCAGTTCATTATCCCCAAGTCCTACCTTTGGGATAGCAACACCATGTATGCTAACCCAGAAAGTTTAAATCCATTTGATTCATATATGCAGTACCAAAAGAGATTGGCAATCATCTATTTCCTTTCTCAAACTGCATAACCATTCCGAAAACAAGTGGCACACCACATCATTAAAATGTGTTTAGATCTCCCTTTTTCTAAATACATTTTTCCATGTCCATAACAGGCCCGGGGGCACCCATGCCCCTCAACCATAAAATCTCGGATCTCAGTCTATAACAACACTGAAAACCCTTTCTCTGACAGGTCACACTTTCCAAGTCCTTCCCTGGGACAGGTAGTAGTTTTCTGCCCAGTACCTCCTACCTAGGTCGCAGAACAGACCCCAAGAAAGGTACGACCTGGCCTGTTCATGAGCTCTGGGTACCTAAGCTAAACTTCCAACTCACTGAAATGAAAAGTAGGATGAGACATCTTACCTACAGTTGTTGGATCTTAAATTCCAACAGTCGGTTTATCAGCGACAACCGCCGCAATATTTAAGGCCTCCTCTCCTCACAATATTCACCATAGCTCCACCAACAAATAAGTGAATCTAGAAGGAAAATGCCTTATTAAAAGAAAACCCCTGATTTTTCTTTTGCTTACTGCAACCAAACCGTAGCTCAGTTTGACGAACCGTCTATACCATTGGAAAGATCCCACCAAGCCCTCGAATGGGTATCTATTAGCTTTTTATGATTTGATACTTCACCAAGACACATTTTGTCCAAGAAGCGCCACTTCACCCTTCCTCAAAATCGAATTTATTCACTTGCAACACTCGTACTGGGGGCACCATGTTGCCTCCATACTTGTCCACGCTCGTGTCGAATTTCATCGTGAATTACCATCTTGTACTCATGCTTTTATGGTCCCCACTGGACCCTTTTCCTGTATGGCAGCACCATCGAGTCACCCTTGTTTAGAGCATCCGAGTTGAGTTATCATTGCTTTCATGGAGTCTATCCCAAGTCCCTTCGCACCCCGCTATAGTCCTCCATCCTTGATTGCTTGGTCCCTCTCCTTTGTCACACATTATGGCCTTCAGTCCCACTGTCCCCTATCCCTCATGATATTGTGTCAATCGCTACTAGGTCATCCATGCTATTTATGCTCTAACAAGGGAAGTTGTCCGTTCGCTACTCATTTCCCCCAATTTCATCATCATTGGTGTCAGTCTGTCAGGCACTCTATTATTTTCTCTCGTGCCTTAGTTGAGGATCCCTTCTTGCCTCACCTATGGCAGACCTCCTTCTGTCAACATCAGCTCATTCATTCCAGAAGACAGGTCTAGAGGGTGGTGTACCTTGGTTCCATCTTCCACTCTTGTTCGGTGCCTCAGATCAGGCAAAGGGACTCCTCATGGCCCTTTGACTTGATTGTTTCTCAGCTCCAGCTCCTTTTCAACATGATCGAGATCCGTATACTCGATGGTCCAATGATGTAGCAGCTGACATCGGTGATTCCCAGGTGTGTGTGAGATGTCTCAGCCCTCATGAGGGGGTGGCCCTATAGGTAGCCCCCCGCACACTCGGATGACCTCTTCATTACAGCCTTCAATGTAGCTCCATACATTTGATGATGTCGCCCTCAACCGCTTGCAACGCCTTTTTGTTTGCATGTATCAGTCAGATTTTTAGAGCCCTTTCTTATTTTCAGGGGCATTTGGGTTGTATTTATATCTCATGTACTCAGATATTATTGTACAATTCCTGCTGTTATCCCAGGCACAATATGTATGTGGGATTCATTATCGTGTTGTTTATCTGGCTCATGTTTATGCAAGCATTATGCCATCTCGTGGTTTTCCAAACGCCTTATTGTTTGTACTATTGCCTCGATGAACATAGGTATGCCTCCCCCACCGCCTATAGCAGGTACTCACTTATCAAAAAGACTTGTCACACCTGCAGGTCACCTCCTCAGGGTCTAGTTCTTTCAGCACTTTGGTCTACCTTACAATCCTCTCTCTTTGACTTCCCCGTGGTTGTCTAGTGATTGAGTTCTTACAACGTACTTCGGTCATACGATTAGCTCCTAATGTTCGCACCTTGGGGGGCAATCTGTTACACCATTTTTTGGTCATCTAATCCATTGTTATTAGATGGACCCAAGTACACCAAGTAAGACCAATTTTAGCCCAAGTAAAATCACATTCACTATGAAAATAAACTTAGTAAACCACCTTTATTAAGTTGTTTATGGTCTAAATAGGAAACCCCATGGGGAAACATTAAATAAATCCATATTTATTTGATTTTTCCTCAAGGAATAATTAGTTAAACAGAAATTTAATTAATATTCCTGGTTATATTTAACCCAAAACAAATAAATTAATTAGATAAATCATTATTTATCTTATTATTTTCTAAGAATAACTATTTAAACATTATTTAAATAATATTCTTTGTTAAATATGACTACATCTCCCTTAAATAATTAAATAAATCATTATTTATTTGATTATTACTCAACCATATCCTTAAAATGATAAATAAATAATTTATTTATATATTATTACTTAATCACATTCTTAAAATGATAAATAAATCATTTATTTATTTATTATTTACAAATAAGGGGATTTGACTCAAGTCAAATTCCTTTTCCCTCAAACAAATATAATAAAATATTCCATAAAAGTTGGATCTTGATTTGGTTAATAATATTTTGATTATGCACCAATATCTAGACTAACTCAATATTTTGTTATAAATAGAAGGGTTTTCCCATTCATTTGTCACCTTTTGTTGCCTAAAGATCACTCTGGATCTCAACTGTTGGTCTGGCTATTGATCCACTATCATAGCCATATTTTTCTATTTTTGTCTGGGTTTTCTACACCATCAAGAGAGAGGAATTCTAAATCTGAAGTGCTGAGGACTTACAAGAACCCATCCCATTGAGGAGAACAATGAACACCCTCTTGTGTTTTCCTCCCAGGTGCCATTAATAAAAAATTAATTGGATATATTCTTGTCTTGTCTATTGGATCTATGGAGTAAATCTTATTCTTCTACTATTTAATTTCTTCTAATGCACAGATCTAGATTTTTGTAGCATTTGTCTTGATCATCTAACTGCAGATCTGAAGATATTAGCAGTCATTTCTGCTGTTAGGGTTGTTTGTTATGCGCAGCTAAAGTGGTCTTTTTTCGTACGCTTCAAATCAAGATTCATACTAACAACTGAGCAGATTGTGATTCATGTTTTCAACCAATAGAACATTCTTGGCTATAACATCTTTTCTTCCGAGAGTGACGGTACCTGATCCTATAACATTTGAAAATCCATCATTTCCAAAGGATACAGTTCCATCCTTCTTCTCCTTCAGAGATACAAATTTCCTTCTATCTCCAGTCATATGCGTTGAGAATCCACTATCAACATACCACACATCTTTGTTGTTTTGAACCTTGAGAGCGAGAGCACAATTATCAGTATTCTTCTTCTTCCATGTTCATTCATTCTGTGGCTTCGAAGATTCCTCTGGAGGATTTTCAAGTCTGCAGTCTCTGGCTATGTGTCCAAAGTTCTGACATTTGTAACATTCCATATTATTTCTTAAATGCTCAAATCTATTGATGTTTTGTTGAGCCCTTAGAGGTTCACTTTTGAAGGATCTCCTGTAATTGTATTGGTACCTAGGGTACATGCGACATTCTATAGCTTTATGACCAAATTTTCCATAAGAATAACAATATCCATGAAAAATATGTTGGTACTTGGATGGAAATCTTCGTCGAGGAATCATTTTCCAAGGATGTGCTTGCGAATCTTGTCCAATGAAGTCTACAAGCATGTCAGATCTCATAGGTTCATTGTATTTTGTTGTAGAAGGTCCTGCTTCTTCTTCTTTGTAACTGAGGCTAGTTCTGTCATTGTAAGATCATTGATTGTTGATGAGTTCTTCCAATACCCTTGAGCTGTTGGCATAGTTTTGGGCAGTTTTTCCCTTCTTCACTTCCTTACACAACGAGACTACTTTGGCTTCTAATGCTTCCCTTTCTTGATTGCTTTCTTCCAACTTCTTTTGATGTGACTCTTCAATACATTTGTGTTCTTCAACTTCAATTTTGAGACCTTGAACTTGTTATTCAAGAGTATTGGAACAGATCTTCTCAGCCTTGAGCTCTTTTATAAGCCTGACTGCCTCCTCAAAAAATTCTTCTATGGTAAACCCTTCTTATTCGTTGTTTGATACCTCTTGTTTATTGTGCTTGGCCATAAACAATACTTTCTCATTAGCTTTTTATTTGCTATCACTGTCTTCATCGGATGATGAGCAATATTCTTTAGAGAGAAAGTTCCTCTTGGATCCTTTCTTTTTGCCTTGCTTGTTGACTTTCTTAAAGCCTTTCTTTCCTTTTGAGTTTCCATCACTTATCTTCGGACATTTTGCTGTGAAATGCCCAACCTCACCACAGCCGAAACATATTAATGGAAGTTTACCTTTGAATTTTCCCTTACCAATTTTTAGTTTTCTTGTAAAGTAAACATATTCTTCATTTGAAAGACCTTCTCCATCATCTCCCTTTTCTTCACACTTGCAGGGGCATGTCATTTCAATTGAAGGTTGTTTGTCCTTATTGGTTTTCTTAGATGCAACGAACACAATTTCTAGATGCGAAGTACCCTCTCCTTCATCAAGTGTCATTTCATATGCTATGAGAACTCCATGTAATTCCTCTTTGCTGAGTTTGTCCAAATTTGCACTGTATTCTAAGACTAATACCTTTGGGTTGAATTTCCCTAGTAACGTTCTAAGAATATTTCGTATAATAGTCTTCTCGTCAACTGGCTCTCCAAATCCTTCTAGAGTATTGGTTATTTCATCAATGTATTGGAAGTATGATGCAATGTTGCAATCTTCTTTGATTCTGAGTTGCTCAAAATTTGCTCTATAGACTTGAAGCTTTGCTTCTTTGACATTTGAGTCACCTGCATATATATTCTCAAGCTTGTCCCATACATTTTTGGTGGTTTTACAACTCAACACCTTATGATAAGAAGATTGAATAAGTCCACTGATAATAATATTCTTTGCTTTTGCATCATTTACCAAATTCTTCTTACCTTGTTCATCTGCGGTTGATGTAAATCCATTTTGAATAGTGTCCCATACTTCGTAACCTTGCGCTAAGAGATATACCTCCATTATTCCTTTCCAGAGTGCATAATTATTTTTAGTAAACAGAGGGACACCATTCTTGGTATGCTCCATGACCTCCTTCCAGCTGTTAAACTGCTATTGAAGGAACCAAACTCCGATTCCAATTGTTGGAAATATTGAGAGGGGCGGTGAATCAATATTCCTTTCAATTTAGAGCATTAGTTAATCTTCAATTATTATCAGTGTTTGTACAATGATAGCAACAACAAGAACACAAATGCACACATTTTTTAAGGTGGAAACCCACTCTGGGACAAAAACCACGTAATGCTTTTCTAATAATTATTTAATATTCAACTCCAATTGAAAATAAAGCTCCAACTTCCTAAAATCTAGAAAAGCATTCTTCTACAGCTCCCACTGGATGGATGCTCCAATACCCAATATTCTTCAGTAGTCAACTGAACGGACGCCCCAACACCCAATGAGCTACAACTCACCCCAGCACCACCCTACCACCCTATAGAAGAATAAAACAAGAATGGACTCCCGTACCAGGGAAAATGGTCCACTTTACAATGATATAGAATGATGTAGAAGAAGAAGAAAGACTAAACCAGAACCCCAACTATGACACAACCACCTATTGATGATCCTAGACCTCCCGACACTGCCTCTTAAACTCTTGGCAGATAGACACTTGCACAATTTTTACAATGAAGCATTTACAATTACTTAGTACAATGATACCTTTACAACGACTGTATGTAGTGCTGCCCACTTGAAGACTTCATGTGGTGAACTTCTTTCTGCTTTTCTGCACCTTGGTTTCTACTCTTGTCATGCTACTCTCTGCTGCACCTTTCTTTGCTTTGCTACCCTAGAAAGTCTAGTCCTTCGCAATCCTTGACAACACATGATGTAGCTTTTTCTTGTCTTCTAGGAGCTCGATATTGAATCTAGTGTATATATGTTATTTCAGATCCCCAATATGTGATTTTCCGCCCTGTAGTATTCTTCTTAATCTTCTTTCCAATGCCACAGGTCTGACCCAATTTGGATTCTTCAAGGGAGAGTTATGCCCAATCTCTCAAAATGCCCTAATTATGGACAGTTTCAGTAGAGAAAACTTGTACAGCGTGCCACATGTCACTTTTTCTTCATTCAGCTCTAAAATTGATAGAGCGAAAACTAAAGTCCGTGCATTATCTTCCACTTTTTACAGAATTCCAATCTGATACTCAGAGAGAGAGTTATGATGATTTTCCCAAGGTCACTTCTTTGAGATGAATTTCAGGAGCTTGCAAAAACACTGACTTCCACATATCATATCTCCGAAAATATTGCGCACCTTGATCTGAAATTTTTACAAGAGCTTCCATAAGATTTTTTCTTCACCTCATAAAAATTTCTGCTTCTGAACCTTTGTAGCACTTCGTTATCCCGAAAGAGATATCCTTGGGAGGAATAAAGGTTGCACTCCTAAGAACAACCCGGGATGACAAGGCTTTGGGATTACGTGGAGGTGGAATATGAATGTCCAATAGGGACCACCAACAATGACCATATGATTGTTGATTTGTCTCGATACTTGAAGAAGTAGTATGATTGGGATGATGTGTCCCAAAGGACCACGGTCACAAGCCTTGGTCACATGCAGCGCAAAGCAAAGCATAGCGACGCTAAAGTTAAAAAGGCTAGGGCTATATGTCACAGTCGAAAGGTGTAATTGAAGGGGAATTTGTTGAGGGAAAGGGAAAAGGGTGTAATGCTTAAGTCATGTGATGGTTATCAGATATAAAGGGATTCCTTCCCCGCGCTTTTATGTGAATGCCTTCCCATTTCCATAGTCAAGATTGATGCAAATATAAATGGGATTCAATCCCACAACTGGGCGAAGGAAGCACCTATGCATCAAAAATATATATGCGTAAATACGTGTATGTAACCTACATACACTTGAATGTTATCCTTCCTAAACTTGAAACAATGGAACAAGGCTTAATAGTTGGTCCCATAAGTGATACCATAAATAGAACAGGGATTTGCCTCTTCATAATCACTAAGGCCTTGTAGAAAAATTACGAGTTTATAAAAACTCAGAAGTTTGCACACCTCTTATTGATTAGTGGTTGTCATTGATGTCAACCCAAGCAGCACCAGGGGATACCCCAATCTTGCATGGGAATTTTGACCTACCAAATTACTATATTTTGGGTCAAGAATATTTTTGATGGTTTCTACTTGTCGAGATGTTTCTGTTGATATATGGCACGCCATGCAATTCTTCACGATTTGAGATATATTCATGTTTGAAGTTTGTAACCCCAATTAGTGGGCTAAAACCCCATGAGGTTGTGGAATGGGTCATTGAAAAGTCAATAATTAATAATTTTTAAGCTCCTAAAATCCCTCCCACGTTCACCTGTTGAAGTCCGTCTCAACCTAAACATTTATATAAATTGTGATCCTCATATCCTCCTCATGTGGGGATTTCGATACTTGATACATGTCATCATGAAATTTGAGCTATAATTTTATTTTATTTATTTATTTTTATTTTATTTTATTTTATTTTTTATTTATTTATTTATTTATTATTTATTATTATTATTATTATTTTTTTAATTTTAATTTTTTATTTTTTATTTTTTCTGTGAAGGTTCAGAAGCTGAAATTTTTATGAGGCGAAGTCAAAATCTCGAGGAAGCTCCTGTAAAAATTTCAGATCAAGGTGCATAATATTTTCGGAGATATGATTTGTGGAAGTCAGTGTTTTTGCAGGCTCCTGAACTTCATCTCAAAGAAGTGACCTTGGGAAAGTCATCATAACTCTCTCTCTGAGTATCATATTGGAATTCTGTAAAAAGTGGCGGATAGTGCATAGACTGTAGTTTTCTTTGGATCAATTTCAGAGCCAAATGAAGAAACAATGACACGTGGCACACCATACAAGTTTTCTCTACTGAACTAGTCCATAATTAGGGCATTGTGAGAGATTGGGCATAACTCTCTCTTGAAGAATCCAAATTGGGTCAGATCTATGGCATTGGAAATAAGACTCAGAGGACTACTACAGGACCGAAAATCACATATCGGGGATCTGAAATAATAGAGATACACCAGATTCAATATCGAGCTCCTAGAAGGAAAGAAAAAGATAGATCATGTGTTTTCAAGGGCTGCAAAGGACCAGACTTTCTAGGGCAGCAAAGCAAAGCAAGGTGCAGCATAGGGTAGCATGAAAAGAGAAGCAATCAAGGTGCAAAAAAGTAGCAAGAAGTTCACCACATGAAGTCTTCAAGTGGGCAGCACTGCATACAGTCATTGTAAATGCATCATTGTAAAAATTGTAAAAATTGTACAAGTGTCTATCTACCAAGAGTTGAAGAGGCAGTGTCGAGAGGTCTAGGATCATCATTAGGTGGTTGTGTCATAGTTGGGGTTATGGTCTAGTGTGTCTTCTTCTTCTACATCATTCTATATCATTATAAAGTGGACCATTTTCCCTGGTACAGGAGTCCATTCTTGTTTTATTCTTCTATAGGGTGGTAGGGTGGTGCTAGGCTGGTGCATGAAGTCACCAATAGGTTCAAGCCTGTGAAAAATTTAGGGTGGTAGGGTGGTGCTAAGGTGAGTTGTAGCTCATTGGGTGTTGGGGCATTTATTGAGTTGACTACTGAAGAATCTCGGGCGTTGAAGCGTCCATCCAGTGGGAGCTGGAGAAGAATGCTTTTCTAGATTATAGGAATTTGGAGATTTATTTTCAATTGGAGTTGAATATTAAAGAATTATTAGAAAATCATTCAAGTGGTTTTTGTCCTAGAGAGGGTTTCCACCTTAAAAACTGCATGCCTTTTGTTTACTGTTATGATTGTACAAACACTAATAATAATTGAAGATTAACTAATGCTCTGAAAGATTAATAATAATACTAATTGAAAGGAATACTGATTCACCCCCCTTCTCAGTATTTCCAACAATTGGTATCGAATCTTGGTTCCTTAAATATAAGTTTAACAACTGGAAGGAGGTCATGGAGCATACCAAGAATGGTGTACCTCTGTTCATTGAAATAATTATGCACTCTGGAAAGGAAGAATGGAGGTCTATCTCTTGGCGCAAGGTTACGAAGTATGGGACACTGTTCAAAATGGATTTACATCAACCGCGGATGAACAAGGTAAGAATAATTTGGTAAATGATGCAAAAGAAAAGAATATTATTATCAGTGGACTTATTGAATCTGCTTGTCATAAGGTGTTGGGTTGTAAAACCGCCAAAAATGTATGGAACAAGCTTGATGATTAGGAGATCATGTCCAAGTTAAAAAATTGCTCAAAAATGGAAGTGCTCAAAAATGGTTGCAATCTAAACGACTGGAAAGGTCTTTTCGCTGTGATTCTGGCGCCGTGAACGGGACTCAAAACTGAGGTCGTATGTGAAAGTTACTGAGGTTTGAATTCATCTAGTGACCTCTAAAACAAGACTTTTTGACTAATTGATTTTGCCAATTTTTACAAAAAAAATTACATTGGAAAAGTAATTTTATTAATGTTTTTTGGGCCTATTAGTGGGTGCCACATGGCCTACCTGGAGGCTGCAACGTGGCCCGATGCCATTAGTTGAAAAGGGCATGTGAAATTGTGGAGGCCATGGGTCTTGAACCCTTGACTCGACTCCTCGGGTAGGGCGACCCGACCGGTACGGTGGCAGATGTTTGTTGAACAATTGGGTTAGTGTGAACGCATATTCGGGTTGTCACATGTTGAATGGGCGGAGATGTGGGTTAAGCCTTCAGGGCTAAGCCCCGTAGCCATACGACCAGAGTGATCGAACTGGGGGCTAAGAGCAGTGGAGTGGCGGAGTTTTGGAAGGGGGATAGCCCTAGGCGGTAAACCGTCACCACGTGACTTGTGGCGAAGACCAGGGGCTACCGCCAACGTTTACGGTGGCGGTTAATTCCACCTAATGTGACCACTCCATTGACGTCTAATGCAGCGGTCTTCAACCTTATCCGCTGACCAAACAGTGACCGTCTATTTCGCATGTGAACGCGCTGAAAAAAACAGTTAAATTAAATGTCACGCCAAATTTTAGTGCACGGTTCTGCTAGTCTTGGAGAATCCGCCTTTTTAGTGGAGGTAACTGGAGCTCTCCCACTTTTAGTGGGGTTTTTGGGGGACATTGGGCATTTTTTTTGCATAAGTCATAACTCTCTCAATATTTGACCAAACAAGATGAAATTTTATTCAATTTTGGGTCTCTTCGACCTTCTGAAGAGTTTCGAATAGGTTTCAGAGCAAACATAGGTGATCTGCAATAGATTTTTCTTTAGGGAAGAGGAAGGAGCCATCAGGGCCATCATGGAGGAGGCACTGTATTGGGTTGTATTTCACTGTTTAAGGTGAAACAAAAGCCATTTTTAGCTAATTTATATCTTCTGAAGTTGAATTTACAGTTGGTTTTTCCTGTTTATGCATATTTTTCACTGTGTAACCATTTTGAGCAAATTAATAGAGCAAGGACATGCCATTGGGGAGCCTTGGACCGATAGATGTAGCCCAGGAGGGGTGAAATGCCTCAACATTTTGCTGTGTTATGTTATGGTGAATTTTACTTGCTATGTATTTATGTTGTGATATGTTAAATAGTAAATTTAATTAACAAATCCTCACACATAAAACTCAGAAACATTACCAAAACTACTTTGTTTAATCTACAAGTCATGGAGAACACTTTGCACACTAAGTTATATGGAAATGGATACTTTGCATAACATTAAAAATAGTTCCATTTTCAGATCAGTTGGTATAAGAGATAGAGTTTTACTCTGAATTTGTTCTCATGCAAAGATATAGTTGACTGTTTGCAAGTTTTTATGCTTACTAGGCTTAAGCTCAAGAGAGAGGAAGGACAATTGGTTAGAGCACAAAGTAATCCTCAACCAAGGAGGGACATAGTGCCTTTAACTCCACCTTCTAATTTACCTCCAAGAGCCATAGAAGAAGCCTCAAGCATGTCTTCAAGAGAAGGAGAAGTTCCTGAAGACATTGATCCCAAAGAAGAAGAACGGGTGTTCCGAAAGGCTTTCTTGGACATGACGGAGATGGTGAGGATACTCTACCAAGAAAGGAATGACAAACTTGTAGGAGAAGGGTATAAACATCAGAAAGAAGGAGAGGGTTCTTCAGGAGGAAAGAAAAGTGATGACAAGTCAAAGAAAGGACACGGAGGAAATGGTGATCCACCATCCCCATCTTCATCCTCTTCCTCTAGATCATCATCCTCTACTTCGGTGAATCAATCTCACAAGTCTTAAACCACTGGTAAAAGTCCATTTTAAAAGCTTGATGTTAAATTTGAGTTGCCTATGTTTAAAGGTGAAGTCAATGAAGAGAAACTTGACAATTGGATAAGGCAATTGGAGGTTTACTTGAGGATACAGAACCTTCATGATGACGACAACAAGATACAATTAGCGTCTTTGAGAATGGATGGAGCAACATTGGTATGGTGGGAAGCCAGGACCAAGGATGAAATTAAAAAACATGGTAAGATCACTTTATCATGGGCTGAATTTATTACTACAATTAAAAAGAAATTTTATCCATTAGCTCATTTACAAAAGGCTATCATGAACTGGCAAAACTTCCGACAACTTAAGGGACAAAATGTACAAGACTACACCCAAGAGTTTAGGAGAAGAGCACTCTTATTAGGGGTAGACTTACAAAGTCAAGATACTTTGCTAAAATATATAGGTGGTTTGCACAACTACCTTAGACATACTATCATTATGTTCAATCCTACTAGTCTGGATGAGGTTTGTGTACAAGCCACACATTTAGAGGCTAGAGGGAAAAACACTTTTGATGAGGGTAGAAACAAGCCTTTTAAGGGGGAAAACAAAGATAAAACCTCTAAGGGAAAAGGAAAAAAGAATGCATCTGTCAAACAAGAGGGTGGGAAAGTGATATGTAAACACTATTCAAGAGAAGGCCATGAAGAGAAAAACTGTTGGAAACTTCATGCTGAAAAAATAACTCAGTTTAACAAAAACAAAGGAAAGAAGAAAACTGCAGCTACTACAACTACATAACAAGACTTAGGAGATGATTCAAGTGACTAAACCAAAATTACAACCATGGGTTTGAAGAGTATGAAGGGAAAGGAAACTGAAACTAATCCAAGCACTAGTACTTCAAACTGTCATGTACAAGCTCCAAATGAGGAAGAAAGAATTGAATTGTTCCATGTGAGGGTAATCTCAAAACATACAAAAATTGACACACTATTTGACAGTGGGTCACAAGCAAATATCATATCAGAATACTTGGTCAAAAAACTTAAACTTGAGACCATTCCACATCCAAAGCCATATACACTTGGTTGGATATGCAAGGATGCAAACTTACAAGTCTCAAGAAAGTGCATATTGCGTTTTGCAATTACTGCACACTTTATTGAGACAGTTGAACTTGATGTAGTGCCGCTTGATATATCAGGAGTTGTTTTGGGAAGTCCTTACTTATTTGATAGGAAAGTGATCTTCCATTGCCATGAAAATAAGTATCATCTTTTCAAAGATGGCAAGGAGTTTATTGTCAGAGCACATCGCAAAAAGACAAATATAGCGATGGTAAATGCAGGACAGGTAAAAAGGCTAGTGAATTCTAGTAAGAGTTTTTTACTTCTTATGGTTAAGCCTAATGTTGATGTGAATCATGAGTCATTTGAAATTTGTGATTCCAAGTTAAAATCAGATTTATATGATGTAGTTGGTGCACATCATGAGATGTTTCAGGAATCGACAGTTTACCCTCTTAAAAGGGAGATTCAACATGAAATACAGTTGCAACAAGATTGTCCTCTTCCTAACATAGGCATTTACCGCATGTCTATCATGGAGAATGCTAAAATAAAGACACAAATTAAGGACTTGTTGGACAAAGGTTTCATAAGACCAAGCACTTCGCCATGTGGATCACCGATAGTGTTGATTCTGAAGAAAGATGGAACTTGGCGCATGTGTGTGGAGTTCAGGGCATTGAACAAAATAATGGTAAAGAATCGTTACACACTCCCAAGGATAGATGATTTGTTAGATCAGCTGAAAGATGCTAAATATTTCACTAAGTTAGACTTACGTAGTGGTTATCATCAAGTTAGAATTGCAGAAAGTGACATTTGGAAAACAACATTTAAAACCAAGCAGGGACTCTTTAAGTGGCTTGTTATGCCATTTGGTTTATGTAATGCACCTGAAACTTTCATGCGGGTAATGGGTGATGTCTTACGTAATTTTCTTCATGATTTAGTTATTGTCTACTTAGATGACATCTTAATTTTCAGCAAGACTAAAGAAGAGCATGTCATGCATGTTAAGAAAGTACTTGATGTTTTGAAGAAAAATCAGTTATTTTTTGAAATTTCAAAGTGTGAATTTGGAAAGACTTCCTTGGTTTATTTGGGACACATAGTAGGAGGAGGTGCTTTGAGAATTGATCCTTCTAAGGTAGAAGCCATTGTGAATTGGCTTACTCCCAAATCCATTATAGAGATAAGAAGTTTTTTGGGTGCAGCTCAGTATTGGAGGAAGTTTATTTATAACTTCTCTGCCATAGTAGCTCCTATGCATGTAGTGACAAGTGTAAAGTGTGATTTCCAATGGGAAGGCAAGCAAAAGAAAGCTTTTGAGTCTTTGAAAGAGAATATAAGTTTAGCTCCAATCCTTGCATTACCGGACTTGAGACGACCATTCAAGATTCAAACCGATGCTAGTGATTACGCCATGGGTGCAGTTCTCTTACAACATGGTAAGCCTATCACATTTCATTCTGAGACATTTAATGGTGCTGTTGTGAATTATCCTACATATGATAAGGAGTTGTATACGTTGGTACAAATCGTCAAAAATTGGAAACACTATTTGATGGGCAAAGAGACAGTTGTTCATACCGACCATCAACCTTTACAGTACTTGTAGTCACAAAGTAAATTGTAGCAGTCACGACATTTCAGATGGATGGGTTTCCTACAACAATTTCACTTGGTAATAAGGTACAAGAAAGGTATTTTCAATAAAGTTGTTGATATGCTTTCAAGGCCTATTATTAGTGCTACTACTTTACTTAAGAACGATTCTATTGTACATGAGAGTTACACAGAACAGTATGCATCAGATGTTGATTTTAAGGATGTGTATGCTAACTTGAGTGAAGGGAATCATATTGAGGAGAATGATTATCACTTGCATAATAATTTGCTATTTCATATGGGCAAATTATGTATACCATAGGGAGAGAGACTAAGTGTCATTAGAGAAGCTCATTCTTCTCTTATTGCTAGACATTTCAGGGTAAGCAAAACGGTGGCACATTTACAGAGTTATTGTTATTGGCCTCGCATGGTAGATAGTGTTTCACGTTTCATTAGAGGTTGTTCATTATGTGCTACAAGCAAGCCTAACAATAGGAAGCTTGGTTTATATACGCCATTGCTGGTACCTTCTAGACCATGGGAAAGTGTTTTTATGGATTTTTTTGGAGGTCTACCATTGTCTAGAAAGCAACATGATTATCTTTATGTAGTAGTTGATAGATTCAACAAGATGTGTATTCTTATGCCATGTAAGAAATATTTAACTACTAAACAAACTGCTGATTTATATTTTCAACATGTATGGGTTCATTATGGCTTGCCTACTTCTATTGTTAGTGACAGGGATTCCGGATTTGTTGGGAATTTTTGGTCCAATTTATGGAAGATGATGGACACCAAGTTGAAGAAGAGTACTGCTTTCTATCCATAAACAGATGGCCAAATAGAGGTAGTGAATAGAACCATTGTACATCTCTTGAGAGGTTATTGCAGCAAGCATCCCAAGCTTTGGGATGAGCACTTGCATTACATTCATCATGCTTGCAACCGAGCCAAGCACTCTTCTACAAATACTTCACCTTTTGAGGCTTGTTTTGGGTATTTGCCTAAGTCACCTTTAGATTTAATTCTTGAGAAAGATGTTGCCATTGATGGGCATAGTGACATTAAAAAAGCTCGCATGTTCATTGAAAGAATTCAGCTCATACATCAGCAAGTTCAAGAACAACTTGAAAAAAGTCAAGGCAAGTACAAGGAGAGGAATGACAAACACATAATTGATCATAAGTTTCAAGAAGGAGATGAGGTATGGCTACATATTAGTAAAGAAATAATGCAAGGAGAAGGTAAAAATTTGAAGCCTATTCGTTATGGTCCATTCAAGATTCTTAAACAAGTTGGAAATAGTGCTTCTCAACTAGATTTGCCTTCATATATGCAAATGTATTATGTTGTGAATGTGGAAAATTTACATTTGTATGAACCTCCTTTAATTCTTGATCATGAAAGTGACATTCAACTGCCATCCATAGAGGATTTCTCGCTAGAATATTTGGATGAGCTGAAAGAGGATGCTATCCTTTACAAGAGGACACGAAATTCGAGGAGGGGAAGTGTTGATTATCTTCAGATTGGTCTTAAAGGCAGCAAATCGAGTAAGGAAAAATGGATGGAGGTGGAAAAGGTGAGGAATCTATACCCTCATCTTTTGAACATGTAATTGAAGGCTTTTGGGGTCCAAAAGCTTCCCAATGGGGAGGTGTGATCAGGAGATCATGTCCAAGTTAAAAAAATTGCTCAAAAATGGAATTGCTCAGAAATGGTTGCAATATGAACGACCGGAAAGGCCTTGTCTCTGCGATTCTGGCACCGCAAATGAGACTCAAAATCAAGGTCGTATGTGAAAGTTACTAAGGTTTGAATTCGTCTAGTGACCTCCAAAACAAGACTTTTTGACTAATTGATTTTGTCAATTTTTACAAAAAAAAATGACATTGGAAAAGTATTTTGTTTTTGTTTTTTGGGCCTATCAGTGGGTGCCACGTGGCCCCAAGCCATTAGTTGAAAATGGCATGTGAAATTGTGGAGGCCATGGGTCTTGAACCCTCGACCCAACTCCTCTGGTAGGGCAACTCGACCGGCATGGTGGCAGATGTTCGTTGAACAGTCAGGCGGGTGTGAACGCATATTCAGGTCATCGCATGTTGAATGGGCGGAGATTTGGGTTAAGCCCTTAGGGCTAAGCCCCGTAGCCATACGACCAGAGTGCCCAAACCGGGGGCTAAGAGTAGTGGAGTGGTGGAGTTTTGGAAGGGGGCTAGCCCCAGGCGGTAAAACGTCACCACATGACTTGTGGCAGAGACCGGGGGCTACCGTCGACGGTTACGGTAGTGGTTAATGCCACCTAATGTGACCACTCCATTTACGTTTAATGCGGCGGTCTTCAACCTTATCTGCCCACCAAACAGTGACCGCTTATTTCGCATGTGAACGCGCCAAAATAAACAGTTAAATTAAATGTCACCCCCAATTTTAGCACGCGGTTCCACCAGTCTTGGAGAATCCACCTTTTTAGTGGAGCTAACTGGAGTTCTCCCACTTTTAGTGGGGTTTTTGGGGGACATTGGGCATTTTTTTTGCAGAAGTCATAACTCTCTCAATATTCGACCAAAAAAGATGAAATTTTAGTCAATTTTGGGTCTCTTCGACCTTCTGAAGATTTTGGAATAGGTTTCAAAGCGAAAAGAGGTGATATATGACATATTTTTCTTCAGGGAAGAGGAAGGAGCCATCAGGGTCATCATGGAGGAGGCACTGTATTGGGTTGTATTTCATTGTTTCAGGTGAAAAAAAAACCATTTTTAGCTAATTTCTATCTTCTGAAGTCGAATTTACAGTTGGTTTTTCTTTTTTAGGAATATTTTTCATTGTGTAACCATTTTGAGAAAATTAATAGAGCAAGGACATGCCATTGGGGAGCCTTGGACCGACAGATGTAGCCCAGGAGGGGTGAACTGCCTCAACATTTTGCTGTGTAATGTTATGGTGAATTTTATTTTTTGTGTATTTCTGCTATGATATGTTAAATAGTAAATTTAATTAATAAATCCTCACACATAAAACTCGTACCAAAACTACTTTGTTTAACCTGCAAGTCATGGAGAACACTTTGCACAGTAAGTTATATGGAAATTGATACTTTGCATATCATTACAAATAGTTCCATTTTAAGATCACTTGAGAATATATATGCAGGTGAATCAAATGTAAAAGAAGCAAATATTCAAATATATAGAGCAAAATTTGAGCAAATCAGAATGAAAGAAGATGGCAACATTGCTGCATACATCCAACACGTTGATGAAATAACCAACACTTTGGAAGGATTGGGAGAACCAGTTGACGAGAAGACTATTATATGAAATATTATTAGAAAGTTACCAGGGAGATTCAACCCAAAGGTATCGGTCTTAGAATACATTGCAAATCTGGACAAACTCAACAAAGAGGAATTACATGGAGTTCTCATAGCATATGAAATGAGACTTGATGAAGAAGAGGGTACTTCGCATCTAGAAACTGCGTTTGTTGCATCTAAGAAATCCAATAAGGATGAACAACCTTCAATTGAAAATACATGCACCTGCAAGTGTGAAGAAAAGGGAGATGATGTAGAGGGTCTTTCAGATGAAGAATATGCATACTTTACGAGAAAACTAAAAATTGGTAAGGGAAAATTCAAAGGTAAACTTCCATTGATATGTTTCAGTTGTGGTGAGGTTGGGAATTTCACAGCAAAATGTCCGAACGGAAGTGATGGCAACTCAAAAGGAAAGAAAGGTTTTAAGAAATTCAACAAACAAGGCAAAAATAAAGGATCCAAAAGAAACTTTTTCTCTAAAGAAGATAGCTCATCATTCGATGAAGACATTGATAGGGAAGAAGAAGCCAATGAGAGAGTATTGTTTATGGCCAATCACAATAAACAAGAGGTATCAAACAACGAATAAGAAGGATTGACCATAGAATAATTTTCTAAGGAGACAATCAAGCTTATAAAATATCTCAAGGTTGAGAAGATCTGTTCTAATACTCTTAAAGAACAAGTTTAAGGTCTCAAAATTGAAGTTGAAGAACACAAATGTATTGAAGAGTCACTTCAAAAGAAGTTGGAAGAAAGAAAACAAGAAAGGGAAGCATTAGAAGCTGAAGTAGACTCGCTACGTAAGGAAGTGAAGAAGGGAAAAACTGTCCAAAACTATGCCAACAACTCAAGGGCATTGGAAGAACTCATCAATGATCGACGACCTTACAACGACAAAACTGGCCTCGGTTACAAAGAAGAAGAAGCAGGACCTTCTACAAAAAAATACAATGAACCTATGAGATCTGACATGCATGTAGACTTCATTGGACAAGATTCGCAAGAACATCCTTGGAAGATTATTCCTCGACGAAGATTTCCATCTAGGTACCAACATATTTTTCATGGCTATTGTTATTCATGTGGAAAATTTGGTCATAAAGTTGTAGAATGTCGCACGTACCCTAGGAACCAATACAATTCCAGGAGATCCTTCAAATATTAACCTCCCAGGGCTCAACGAAACATCAATGGATTTGAACATTTAAGAAATAATATGGAATGTTACAAATGCCAAAAATTTGGACACATAGCAAGAGAATGCAGACTTGAAAATCCTGCAGAAGAATCTTCAAATCCACAGAACGAACGAACATGGAAGAAGAATAAGACTGATAATTGTGCTCTCTCTCTCAAGGCTCAAAACAACAAAGATGTGTGGTATGTTGATAGTGGTTGCTCAACACATATGACCGTCTATAGAAAGAAATTTGTATCTCTAAAAGAGAAGAAGGATGGAACCATATCCTTTGGAAATGATGGATCTTCAAATGTTATAGGATCAGGTACCGTCTCTCTCAGAAGCAAAGATGTTCTATTGGTTGAAAACATGAATCACAATCTGCTCAGTGTTGGACAAATGTGTGATCAAGGACACACAATGCTATTCAACTCCACAAAATGTGAAATCAGGAAAGGCAGGTATGGTAAAATTGTGGCTACAACAAGTCGAACTCCAAACGACATATATGTTCTGGATGAAGCAATTAAAGCATGTATACTAGCTAAAGAAGATGAAAGATGGTTATGGCACAAACGAATGGGTCACATAAACTTTGACAATCTTGTCAGGATAAGCAAAAGGGAAGCCACATCGAACAAAAGAACACTTTGCATCACATCCATTGGAATTGATACATACTGATCTATGTGGTCCTATGAGAACAAAAGGCTTAAATGGGGAATTATATTTCATGTTAATGATAGATGACTATACCAGGATGACAGCCATCAGTTTCCTAAAGAAAAAATATGAAGAATTTGAGTGCTTTAAGATCTATAAGGAGTTGGTCGAAAATGAAACTGATTTGAAAATAAAGTGTCTAAGATCAGATAATGGCAGAGAATTCACTTCCAAATTATTTCAGCAATACTGTGATGAAAATGGAATAAAAAGACAATTTTCAACAGCATGAACACCTCAGCAAAATGGAGTTGCTGAAAGAAAGAACAAAACCGTACAGGAAATGGGTAGAACAATGTTGAAGGACTCAAAATTGGATGAAAATTTCTGGGTTCAAGCAATTGATACGACAATCTTCATTATCAACCGAAGTCTTCTCATAAATAATTGCAGCAAGACCCCATATGAATTATGGAAATGAAAATCGGCTAATGTAAAATATTTGAGAATATTCGGAAACAAATGTTATATCAAAAGAGAAGATCAAAATTTGGGTAAGTTTGAATCACGTGTTGATGAAGGCATCTTTGTTGGTTACTCATGCAAAAGAAAGGCCTATAAATGCTATAATCTAAGACGAAAACATATAGTGGAGAGAATAAATGTTACATTTGATGAAGATGGTGTTCTAATGAATAATGATGATGATCTAGAATCTTTGAAACTTGAGACAGAGGCTGAAAAAGAGATAGAGAAAATTCTAGAACAAGAAGCAACTATCAACCAGGAAGAAGTAAATAATGATCATCAAGATATACCGGAACAACAACAAGAAGCTCCTCCAAAGAGAACAAAATAATGGATTCAGAAGAACCATCCATCAAATTAAATAATTGGTGACATAAATGAAGGTTGAAAACTTCGTTATCCACAACAAGCTCACATTTCTTTTATAGCAACCTTGAGCCTAGTAGTTTTGAGGAAGCCAGCCAGAATGAACATTGAGTAGCAGTTATGAATGAAGAATTGGACCAAATCGAGAAGAATAACACTTGCGAATTAGTTCCACGAACAAAATATAAAAATGTCATTGGGGCTAAATGAGTGTTCAGGAACAAGTTGACTGAAGATGGATAGGTTACTAGAAACAAATCAAGATTGGTTTTCAAAGGCTATGCACAAGTGGAAGGAATTGATTTCGACGAAACATTTGCACTAGTTTCCAGAATGGAAGCCATCCGAATGTTTCTCATCTATGCATGTTCAAGAAAAATCAAAGTCTACCCGATGGATGTTAAGTCAACATTTCTGAATGGAGAATTAGAAGAAGAAGTTTACATCGAACAACCTGAAGGTTTTCTACTATCAGAAAAAGAAGACTATGTTTTCAGGTTAAAGAAGGCTCTATATTGTCTCAAGCAGGCTCCCAGCGCATGGTATGCTCGTCTTGATGGATATCTACGTCAACAAGGGTTCGAGAAAGGTATTGTTGATAGCAATATTTATGTACAAATAGATAAAGATAATTTAACAATCGTTGAGTTATATGTGGATGATATAATATTTGGTAGCAATGATGATCGACTAGGTAAGAACTTTTTTGCAAAGATGCAAAGTGAGTTCGAGATGTCTTTACTTGGTGAGATGACATACTTCTTAGGGCTTCAAATTTCTCAACAAGAGAAATGAATATTTATGTGTCAAGCCAAGTACATCAAGGAAATGCTCAAGAAATTCAAAATGGAAGATTGCAAACCCGTCCTTACTCCGATGGTAAAAGGTTGCAAATTGAGCATAAACGACTCATCTAAGGATGTGGATCACAGGTTGTACAGATCTATGATTGGTAATATTTTATATGTAACAACCTCTCGGCCAGATGTTATGTAAGCAGTTGGACAAGTAGCAAGATTACAAGCAACACCAAAAGAATCACATATTATTGCGGTCAAAATAATTCTTCGATATCTAAAGGGCACTGAAGAATATGGCTTGTGGTATCCCAAGGGCAACAATCTCATTATTCAAGCCTTTACAGATGCAGATTAGGCAGGAAGCGTTGATGATCGTAAGATTACTAGTGGAGCATCATTCTATCTACGTGGTTGTCTCGTATCATGGTTGAGCAAAAATCAAACCTCAGTCTCATTATCTACAGCGGAAGCAGAATACATTGCAACGACAACATGTTGTACTCAAGTCCTTTGGAAGATCTTCAAGTACAATTTACTAAGCCTATTCCCATATTTTATAACTACACTAGTGCCATCAACATCTTCAAGAATTTTGTCATGCATTAAAAAAAAAAAAACACATTCCGATCAAATATCATTTTGTTAGAGAACAAGTCGCTAAAAAGAATATCAAACTTGAGTATGTTGGTACAAAAGAACAAATCGCCGATATCTTCACTAAACCTTTACCTCGTGAAGCATTTGAATATCTTCGCTAGAAGCTTGGGATTCTCCCAAGTTCTCATTAGATTTTTCTTATTCGTAATATGAAGGGGGAGTGGAAGTGTGTACATGTATGCAAGATGGTTGTGTGTCAGGGGGAGTTACCCTTTGCCATTGATATGAAAGGGGGAGATAATGTCGCAGTAAAAGGTTTCATGATCGTAGGGGGAGTACTTATGTTGCCATCAATGCAAAAGGGGGAGATTGTTGATCAATGGTTGTCATTGATGTCAACCCAAGCAGCACTAGAGGATACCCCGATCTTGCATGGGAATTTTGACCTACAAAATTACTTTATTTTGGGTCAAGAATATTTTTGATGGTTTCTACTTGTCGATATGTTTCCGTTGATATATGGCACGCCATGTAATTCTTCACGGTTTTAGATATTTTCATGTTTGAAGTTTGTAACCCCAGTTAGTGGGCTAAAAACCCACGGGGTTGTGGAATGGGTCATTGAAAAGTCAATAATTAATAATTTTTAAGCTCCTAAAATCCCTCCCATGTTCAATTTTTGAAGTCCCTCTCAACCTAATCATTTATATAAATTGTGATCCTCATGTCCTCTTCATGTGGGGATTTCGATACCTGAAACAGGTCATCATGGAATTTGTGTTATAATTTTTTTTTCTACGAAGGTTAAGAAGCTGCAATTTTTATGAGGCGAAGCTGAAATACCGAGGAATCTCCTGTAAAAATTTTAGATCAAGGTGCACAATATTTTCGGAGATATGATCTGTGGAAGTCAGTGTCTTTGCAGGCTCCTGAACTTCATCTCAAAGAAGTTACCTTGGGAAAATATTCATAACTCTCTCTGAGTATCAGATTTGAATTCTGTAAAAAGTGGCAGATAGTGCACAGACTGTAGTTTTTGCTATATCAATTTCAGAGCCGAATGAAGAAACAATGACACGTGGCACATCATACAAGTTCGCTCTACTGAACCAATCCATAATTAGGGCATTGTGAGAGATTGGGCATAACTTTGTCTTGAAGAATCCAAATTGGGTCAGACCTGTGGCATTGGAAAGAAGACTCAGAGGAATACTACAGGACCGAAAATGACATATTGGGGATCTGAAATAACATAGATACACCAGATTCAATATCGAGCTCCTAGAAGGAAAGAAAAAGCTAGATCATGTGTTGTCAAGGGTTGCAAAGGACCAAAATTTCTAGGGCAGCAAAGCAAAGCAAGGTGCAACAGAGGGTAGCATGACAAGGGCAACATTCAAGGTGTATAAAAACAACAAGAAGTTCACCACATGAAGTCTTCAAGTGGGCAGCACTGCATACAGTCATTGTAAAGGTATCATTGTACTAAGTCTGTGTAAATGCATCATTGTAAAAATTGTACAAGTGTCTATCTGCCAAGAGTTGAAGAGGCAGTATTGGGAGCTATAGGATCATCATTAGGTGGTTGTGTCATAGTTGGGGTTATGGTCTAGTGTGTCTTCTTCTTCTACATCATTCTATACCATTGTAAAGTGGACCATTTTCCCTAGTACGAGAGTCCACTCTTCTTTTATTCTTCTATAGGGTGGTAGGGTGGTGCTAGGCTGCTGCATGAAGTCACCAACATGTTCAAGCCTATGAAAACTTTAGGGTGGTAGGGTGGTGCTAGGGTGAGTTGTAGCTCATTGGGTGTTGGGGTATCCATTCAATTGACTACTGAAGAATCTGGGGCGTTGGAGCGTCCATCCAGTGGGAGCTGGAGAAGAATGCTTTTCTAGATTCTAGTAATTTGGAGCTTTATTTTCAATTGGAGTTGAATATTAAAGAATTTTTTGAAAAGCATTCAGGTGGTTTTTGTCCTGGAGAGGATTTCCACCTTAAAACTGTGTGCATTTGTGTTCCTTTTGTTTACTGCTATCATTGTACAAACAATGATAATAATTGAAGATTAACTAACGCTCTGAAAGATTAATAATAATACTAATTGAAAGGAATACTGCTTGACCCCCCCTCTCAGTATTTCCAACACCTCTTAGGTTGATAATACTAGACAAAAATCAAGCCCATTTTAACTTGGAGATCCATTGGTGTCTTGGGATATTAATAAATATGTAAATAACTTTTGAAATCAAGCAGGAAGTCATACCATGCCCAAATTTCCCATATGAATTCAACATTCCATAGGTATATTGGAATCTCTGTCCCAATTCGATTCACATGCTTGTATTACACATTTGAGCATTAGATTTGACATCACTATAGGCATGTAGCCCACACAACATTTATATAAATAACAAATGCAAGAACCAACACTCCTCAACATTATCATGCCATTATCCTGATGCAATAACAAAGATAGTATAGTAGTCACAAGCACAAACACAAGATTATACCGATCTTATAAAATTTACGGAAACTAGGAGTGGGACTCTAACTCTCCACCCAACCATAGACAAGCTACAACCAATTCTTTCTTGTAGTTGTCACCCCCAAGCCAGATTCTAATGCTTGAGGTAGAGTACTTTTGAAGTATTTTTACCAACCGAACAACTGAAATATGATGCCACAAGGCCACACTGCCTTCATCCACTAGCTACACACATTATTATTCAAATATTTCAGGTATAATCACATTTATGCCAGGATACCACAACGTAAATAATTTCGGTTTGATTTTCAGGAGAATAGAGTCCACAATAAGGAAGGT
Source organism: Pinus albicaulis (assembly GCA_034641835.2). Taxonomy (NCBI): domain Eukaryota; kingdom Viridiplantae; phylum Streptophyta; class Pinopsida; order Pinales; family Pinaceae; genus Pinus; species Pinus albicaulis. The sequence goes on from CM076576.1 coordinate 224,602,399, forward strand.
TCATCAGTGTTTAAGTTGTTGATGGGTAAAGAAATCACTCTCTAGGTGGTTCATCAATGAGTCAAGCACCAAAGCTTTAGCCCCAGGGAAACTCCTGGTGGTTCTTTAACCGTCACAAGCACCTAAGCGAATATTCCCTGTCCATCAAGTTTATTAAGCCACAATATTCCAGTGGTTTCTTTAACCTTACAGGCAAGCCACTACTCTCCCTTTATGAATTTTTTTTCCCAATAAGCCTCATGTTAGAGGATTTTGCAACTTGTACTCTAATCCAAGCCTCATGCCATAGGATTCCGAAACTGGTGCTCTGATCCAAAGTTCAAACGTTGACATAGGGATCACCTCTCCTTCCCTTTAACTATGTGCTCTCTCGTTATTTCTGCGTGTACGAGAGAGAGTTTGAGGGATCCCCCAGAAAGTCCCCTCTATTGATTTTTTTCCTTGCCCATTCAATGGACAACTTCCTACCTCTTCCCGAGGTTTTATGCAACCCCCTCCTTGGATATCACATTCCATTCCATTCCATTAAATTTTTGTCATCTCTTGCTTGTTGTTAGAGGTTAAGGACACCTGGGCCTATCCTTTTCTGGTTGGTTAAACTTATTGCACAGACAACCCATTTAAGACCACTTCAGCTAACCCATTCCTGACATTTAAAAACATCCATTCCCTCAAGCAATATTCTAACTCAACCAATGGAATTCGTGTGACTTTATCAATCAATTAACATAATTACAATTATTTACGATGAGAGAAATATTTACCCATGGCATATCACAAAGGGCCTCATGCTAAATTAATTAACATCAAATCCACCAATTGATGTTTCAATGTTGAAGCAAATATCAAAAAATTTTAGGGAAAAAAAAAAAAACAAAAGACAAAAGAATACAAAAAATCCAAGATATATAAAATAGAGAAAACGAAGCATTAAAGTGCTACCCAAAAAGACAATAGAGGAAATAAGTGCTAGAGTTGGGTACACTTTGTCTTCTAACATAACCCACAAGAGCACATTTTCTTATAGACTAAGGCAGAGCAACGCCAAAGGGTTCTTTGGCTTGGATTGTGATGAGGATGTCATAATAAATCCTTGAGAAATAAATGTAAATGCTATATAGAACCAAATTGAGCAATCGTTCTATGACAACATAGAAACAACTATTGAGAAATGAAGATTTATTGAATCCATTTGAATGTCGGTTTCCTCATTTGGGTTTCAAGGGTAAAAAATATGTTCACTTTGTCTTGTATTAATGTGTGAAAACATTGCTCATGTAATTGTTGTGTTCTATTAGTTTAATTAATAAATTCCATTGCATATTAGTGTGATACTTTGTCTTGTTTACTCTAAAACCATATTGTTTTTCTTGTAATGTCTAGAGAGACTATACCATCCATTATGAGCTTAGAGGAAATTGATAATGGGGATTAGAGAGTTGTTACTCGGTTTCATTCCTAATTTAATTTTTGAGTGTTACATCCCTTGTATTTTCCATTTTAATTTTTCTCAAACCAATGGGAATTGAAGGAAGACATGGCCACTATCCCTCACTCACCCAACATCTAATTGCTTGTTTTATCAACTCACACACACCTCTATTTCCACAACACCTCACTCATTGATCCTAAGGTGGAATGGCCTTGAGGACTACGACATTCCTATGTGTCATGTGTTATCTCCATTAATGGGTTGTTTAGAAAGTTTAACTTATCATCAATGCATATAAGGGTAGGGAGGGATGGTCAAACACATGGGAACATAACATATCGAGTTGATTCTTTAATCACTTTATATCATTACCTTTGAAAATAGTCTCATATATCCATTGTCTTGTTAATATTGAGAAGCAACTGGAAGAATGCAACATGGTTTTGAAATACCCTTGTTGGACTGTTGGTATTTATTTGAAAGAATTTACCACTACTGGGATAAATGTTAATCACAACTTGCACTTACATTTGATTAAGGAAAATTGAGCCTCAGATAGAACCATATCTCCATGAAAATCCTCATCATCATCCAACCTAGGAACTCAGGGTTTTAAACACCTTAGCAACTAGAGCGCTAAGAATTTTCGATAAAGACAATTTGGAAGTAGAGAAAATCCATCTCCTCGAGGTGTTTGAAAATAGTGGTTACATGAAGCACTAGAGCATCAATGTGTTCCAAAATGTTGTTAAGAGACCTAAAGAAAAGAAGGATATGAACAACCAGGTGGCCAGAAATTATTTTCCATTTATCTAGGGAACCACACACAAGCTTGCTCACATTTTAAAAAGAAAACGTTATTTCCACCTTCAAACCTGTTAACACCATTTGTATCTCTCTTGGATCTATCAAAGATCCCATAAACCTTTCTAGGATAAAAGGTGTCTACTTGTTCCCATGCTCCCGTGGGAAACTATATGTGGGTCAAATAGTCCATTCCACAAAGATTAGAATTCATGAGCACTCCACTAACATCAAGCATAATTTTTCCCATTCCTCTACCTTAGTAGAACATTCTGAGAAAAGAAAGCACCACATTTGTATCGAATGTCAATATCCTAGCCAAAATTGATCATTATCATCATAGACAACTCAGAGAGGCAATTAAAATTGAGAAACAACCTAATAACCTCAATAGATATGAAGGTTGGAAGATTAGCAAAAATTAGATTCCTATGTTACCATCCACGTATGTTTTTCCTTGATCATTCCTTTCTGTTTGTCTTCTTTGTTTCTCTTTTAAAACCCAAATACTACATTACTATAATTTTAACTTTACACATTATTACTATAATGCTCTTTATTAATAATTATATTATATTTTATCACCACATCATTATTTATTAATATTATTGATACCTTATTATTAATAACATATATTATAAATTTATCTTATTAACGCCCTATCTTATACCTTATTAATATCATTTTTTTATTTTATTTTTTTTTTATATTTTTCTTTGTGGAAAACTTGGGTAGATCGACCCGAAGGGATCACATCTTGCCCAAAAACTAGTAAAGCCTAACCCTGAGGGTGTCGAGGAGAATTCACCTCGTGACCTCCAATTAGCGAGGTACTTAGCAATGAGAACTTGACTAATTGAGCTAACCCTCGAGGCTATATTATTAATAATATATTAATATTATACCTTATTATTATTATAATCAAACATTACTAATTATTGATATTACTAAATCACTCCACCATCCTTTTTAGTAAAAATAATGTACCTTTAACACTAACAAATTATTAGGTGGGCTCATCTTTCTTTATCATTATTGATTTTCATGCCCATCACCTTTCTATTAATATAACATTATTATCTATAACCTTTTATTTATTATTAACATAACATTAATGCTACAACTTTTATATTATCCCTACTTTTATATAATTTCTTTTAAATTATAAAATAACATTTTATGTTAAAAAAAAAAGATTTTATTAGGTCATCCCTCGTGTTAGTTTTTATTTTTGTTAACTATTTATTTTTCCTAGGCATGATCAAATTTTCACCATTTATATTTCCTGAAGATAAACCACACCTGTTCGTTTGAAATGTCTACAACAAAATACCTATGTGATGGATCGAGAAGAAGTTTCTCAACATAAATCATATCACAGAAGCCTTAAGTTTGAAATACTGGCCTTGTACAGAAGGGATACAATTGATGAGATTCATGTCTTTAAATGAATTCATCTACATATATCAAAGAGAAAGTATGGTCTTTCCTTTTTAAAATGTTGCAGAGACTCCTCTATAATCCCAATATTTGCTAGAATCAATCATCCTCTTAGGAATAATGGGAAAAACCATATTTTTCTTAAAACTAGAAAGGATTTGCTTCCTATGGGGATTAGTAGGAATAGATGGATATTTAATTTATGTCTCGTCGTATAATTTTTCTACACACTAGGCTAGCCATGGGTATTAATTCTAAACTATGGACAAGAATTGATGCATGCTCTACCTTGAAATATTTAAGGATAGAAGAATCATCGAGTAAGAAATAGACCCAAAATTTTGATAGGCTTATAAATTTTCCTTTTGTTCTTCCATCCAATTGGGTGAATCCATAACTTGTAACAATTCACAAGATGAAAGCACTAATAAAGGAAGATCATTAGTTATATTTATCATCGCTTTTAAGACAACTTTAAATGAGTTGGTTAACATTCTTATCAATTCACCTGATCATTCTAATCTAGACGACGACTTGTTATCTGAACACTCACCTTTTAGTAATCATGTTTAAACCACCCCCTATGTTAATATTGAAGTTGAACCATGTGATGCATAGTCCACACTATTTGGTGCCTTTTTTCCTTGGATCCCTCATGAATCTCTTGTCCCTTTCACTACATTCATTAAATGTATCCAACAAATAATTCCATACATGTCCTCTTATTTTAATTCCTCCTTCATCTCAGTCCACACACTCTACCATCCCTACACTCTTTTTGAACAACACCTCACGCTCTAGCCCATCGCTTTCCTCTCATTACCCACCACTTTATTCTCATGGAACCAAAACTAAACTCTACATAGATTTGAATTCGAAGTTCAGTACTAGTGTTGGCGTTTTAGCCTGATCCCCTAATAAAATGAATTATGTTAATCCCTTAAAATTTCCTCCCTTCCCTGGTAATGAAAAAAAACCAATGAATCTCTTATTAAAATACCTAACATTTTCAGAAATCTAGCAATTAATCTTTTTAGCTTTGGCTATTAACCTTTATATTTTTGAAATTGATGACCAGGCTCAAAATCTTCTTGAAAGATGGTTGAATTTTTCTATATCCCCTCGAAAAATACTTGTTAAATACATGTGAAATATTGAATATGGTATTAAAGAGGTCTATAAGAAAAATAAAGAGGAAGTATGACAAGATTGTACCATTATTATAAGGAAAGCAAAAGGCCAAAAAAGCAACATTAGTAAACAATAACTCTAATCTCTAAAAATATTGAACAACAACTAGATCATCGTTGTGTTAAAAACAAACAAATGTGGGGATTTGGTTAACATCAATAAGAGGTATTATATTAATAAGAAGTTGGACCACCTCAACAATAGTGGTAGCTACAAGAAGCTAAGTAAGAACCCCCTAAAGAAAAGCTTGAGGGAGTTCCCTAACTACATCAAATCCAATAGTGAATGCAAAATCATCATCAAGAAACTTATTGAAAGCAACATATCCACCCCTAGGATCTATGGCCCTACAAAGATCCAAAGGAACGAGATCCCCATAAGCTCATTATAAATACTATTGGTGGACTAACTTACTACCTTTCCAAACACTTAGGTTGTAAGTTAAAGCTCCTAGTTGGAAATATTTTTTCTTTTTGTCAAAGAATCCACCTTTTTAGTTAATGAAATTGAGAATTTCAAACTTGATCATAATGATATTTTGGTTAGTTTTGATGTGGTTTCCCTCTTTACTAAAATTCCTGTTGATGAAGCTATAATGATTATCAACAATATCATTGAACTTGATATTGCCAAATTGGTTGAAATAAGTTTAAGATCCAATTTTTTAAACTTTCAAGAAGATATTTATGAACAAAGTGTGGTGTTACCATGGGTTCCTTGCTCTCTCTCATTGTTGCAAATTTATTCATGGAGGAATTTGAAACCAAAGCCTTAACTTCTCCCTGTTTCAAACCAAAGCTTTGGAAAATATTTTTTTGAAGATACCTCTATCATTTGTCCACATGGGCATGATAAATTAGAAGTTTTCAAGAAACATCTAAATAGTCAATCTCAATTTATCAAATTCACAATGGAGGTTGAAGTCAATGGAAACATTCCATTTTTTGATGTCCTTATAACAAAAAATGCGGATGGTTCCATTTCCCACTAGGTATAGTAGAAAAAAACTCACACTAAAAAATATCTCCATTCTAATTCCGGTCATCATCCAACCCATAAAATTTGGGTTTTAAACACTTTGGCCACCATAGTGTTAAGAATTTATAACAAAGACAATTTGGAAGTAGAGAAAACCTAACTCAAGGTGTTAAAAAATAATGGTTACATGAAGCAACAAGGCTTAGGGCCTTGCAAAATGCTATTGAGGAACCTAAAGATAAGAAGTATATGAATAGTTAAGTGGCCAAAGTTTATATTCCCTTTATCTAGGGAACCACAAACTTTCTCACATTCTAAAAAAGAAAAACATTATGGCCACCTTCAAACCTATTAACATCATTTGTATCTCTCTCAAATTTATCAAAGATCCCATAAACCCTTATAGCATGAAAGGTGTCTACTTGTTCTTGTGCTCCTATGGGAAACAATATGTGGGTGAAACATGACATTCCATAAAGATCATAATTCATGAGAACTCCGCTGACATCAAGCATAATTGCTCCCATTCCTCCACTTCGGAAAAACATTTCGAGAAAACATATCACCACATATGTATCGAAGATTCCAGTATCCTAAACAAAAATGATCACTATCATCATAGAAAAATGAGAGAGACAATTAAAATTGAGAAGCGACCTATTAGCCTCAACAAAGATGTAGGTTAGAAGATTAGAAAAAAATGGATTTCTTTGTAACCATTCCTTTCTTATTGTCTTTTTTGTTTCCTCTTTAAAACATTAATACCACATTAATATATTTTTAAATTTACACGTTATTACTATAATACTCTTTATGATGAACCCTTAGCTAAACTGAGAGGGGGGGGTGGGGGGTGGCTGAAATAGTTTAGTACATTCATGGACATTTAAAAATATTTTCATTCAACTCATTTGGCTGAATTAGTTTAGTACATTCATGGACATTTAAAAATATTTTCATTCAACTCATTTACACCATCATTTCATAAGAAACTTAATACATAATGAATCAACAAACTTAATGTGTGGACAACAAGTAATTAAGCATATTAAAACATCACATCAACACATAATCATCAAGCACATAGACAACAGATATCAGTGCAAACCCATAAGGGAGAAAACCACATCTTATTATTGTTGTGATGCAAAGGCAAGCTCCAACTCCCTCTCACAACTCATTTTCTGTAGGCTCCAACCAACAGGAGGCTACTACCTCAAATTCTGCAAGCTACAACTTGTAAGGAAGCTCCAACTCCCATCTATTTTCTGCAGGCTAAAACCCAAAAGAGGTTCCTACCTCAACCAGCTCCAACTGGACATCTATCAAGCTACAACTTGAAATGGAAGCACCAACTCCCATGTATTTTCTGCAGGCTACAACCTATAGGAGGCTCCTACCTCAACTAGCTCCAATTGGATATTTATCAAGCTACAAATTGAAAGGAGACTACAATCCCCTCACTCAACATGAAACTAGAATGCTGATTTACCTGGATATCAACTCTATTATACTCCTTCGCCACTGCTGCCTCTTCAACATTCATATCTGCTTCATATCAGTTCATGATGTGCACTACATTTCTATCAGCTCTCTCTGATTCTTCCACTCTCCAACCTTCTGCAGCTCTCTTACATTCTTCTGCTCTCTTGCATTCTGTAACTTTCTCACCTCTATTTGCACTCTGCTATTACATGTTTTATACAGATAACTACATGAATATTTGCATTCTACAGGGAATATGAAGTGAACAGGCATGCCTCTTTGCCTTCCATCCATTCGATTCCTCATTCTTTAGTGCAGGTTATTACATTAGAAATATTCATTACAACACTCAGTGGAGTTTTGCCTATGCCTATGGAGACTTGCCTTTGCATCACAAACAATATAAAATAATCAATGAATTTACATTTACAGTTAAAACAAGTATATTTCACTCATCCCTTTCAGCTCTTTGCTTTTCTGTTCATTTTGTCTTCGTTTCTTGCTGTCCCTTTGTCTTCTTTGCCTACTGTTATATTTTCAACTGTGCAGCCTAACCGTCTTTGCCTGACTTGACCCATGCCTTTTCGTTTTACACAGCCTCTGCCTATTGCACATCTTACCCACATCGTTCTATGCTCTTCTCTTTGTGTTGGGTCCCTTATACACCCAAGTACTTCCTTCTCGTTCAGACTTTTGTTTTAATAGGCGCACTACCATTTTTACTACAGTCGGGTCACTTGCCCAAGTCTTTTCTCTTGCGTTCAACCTTTCCTTTTAACTCACAACCGCATAACACTATTCTACACTAGCGCCAGGTCCTTTTTCCTTAAGGAAGGTATAACCTCATATATATATCGTTGATCACTTAGAGTCAGGTCTTACACGAGTCCTCTTTATTGCGTTCTAGCTTTTCCTTTATTACCTGAGTCAACTTCGCGTTCAAGGTTTTCTTCTAAGAAAAGTCACAAACACATTAAACCTTGGACATGAAATGTGTTAATATTTACCTTTGAACCACATCGCATGTGCTTCACAAATCACACTTCACACTTCAACATTCTTATGTGTTTTCTTATCCTCTTGAGCTTTGAAATTTGCGATATGTGATTGGGTCCCACTTAACTTTATCGCAACTTTGTAACTTTAAGAATTTTGCAGTATTTGTGATTTCGTGATTTCGCAACCCGCGGTGAAAACCTGATCACATGTCGCACCTTAAAACATATAACTTCTGAAGTCTTAACATATAAACATAAGAATCGCCAATTGAGATGTGCGGTATGCGGGCTAGGTCCATGTCATCTCCATGTCACCTTGCCACGTCACTACCACGTCATTGCCATGTCACTTCCACGTCACCATAAATTAACTACGATCTATGGGGTCAGGGCCACATCATCTACCATGTCACATCCATGTCACTGCCATGTCATCTTGCCACATCATCGCCCGCACTTCGCATTTCGCATTTTCTGTGTCTTATCGCATCGCAACCTCAATAAGTTACCTCCCCGAAACTTTGCAAATTTACTAATTTCAATTCTTGCGATTGCCGCTAAACCTTATCGCATGCGATGTGTGATATACTTCGCATCGCATCTTAATTAACTTGCGAAGACTTTGCGATATCTCCAAACACTGTTCTGAACGTAAAATAAGCATGAATCTGCCCTTGACCAACACATTGTTCTGAATGTAAAATAGGCACGACTCTGCCTGCTTTTCACAACTGTTCTTCATTGTTGCACGCGTTTATTACTTTACTTAGGCACGTTCACAACTCTGCCCACTCATGCACGACTTGACCCAACATGTTCACGACTCTGCCCAACACGTTCACAACTCGACCCAAACTTGCTGCCTTTGTTGCCTTTGCTCCTTGATAAAGATTCTAATGTTGCTCCTCTTTGCTCCTTTACCTTAGATAATGATCTAATGCTGCTCCTCTGCCTCTCTTTTATGATTTCTCACTGCATCATTGCTTGATCTTCTCCTTTTCCTTATTGCTGCTACTTCTCCGCTCCTTTGCCATCAATGATAATTCTGGTGTTACTCCTTTCTGTTCCTTTGCCATCAATGACAATATTTCCAACACTTTATTAATGACTAATTATACTTTATCACTACACCATTAATTATTAATATTATTAATACCATATTTATTAATAACATATATTATAAAATTATATTATTAACACAATATCTTATATCTTATTACTATCATATTATTATTACACCTAATTATTGTTATAATCAAACATTATTAATTATTTATTTTCATGCCTATTATGTTTCTATTAATATAACATGATTACCTATAACCTTTTATTTATTATTAGTATAGCATTACTACTATGATTTTTATATTATACTTACTTTCATATGATTTTTTCTAAAATTGGAGTTCATTAGGTTTTGTCTTGTGCCAATCCTTGTTTTGGTTTTAGGTTTATTTTACTATTTATTTTTCCCTAGCATGATGAAAGCTTCACCATTTATCTTTCATGAAGATGCACCAAAATTGTTGGTTTGAAACAAACATTGACAAAAAAATACCTATGTGAGGCATCCAAAAGAACTTGCATGCGCCAATTAATGATGTGTTGCCTCCATTTATTAACTCATTTGTACTTGTATATCTAGATGACATATTAATATTGAACAATAGTTGGCAATAACACTTCTAATAGGTTACATAGGCACCAAAGAAAATAAATAAATAATAATATATAATAATAATAATAATAATAAATAAAATAAAAAAATAAATAGTTGGCTGTGAATTTGGAAAAGAGTCTTTGATTTATCTCGAACACATGATCAATAGTTTAATGGGAGCAACTTTAATACTTGAGGAAGTTCATAGCAAACGTTTTAGCAATAGATGCATCATTGCATGTTGTGACCACTAAAGGGACAAATTTTTATTAGCACAAGCCACAATAAAAGGTGTTTAAAGGACCAAAGACAAAAATTATAAGTGCTTTGGTCCTAACCATACCCGTTTTACAACAACCATTTGAACTGGAAAAAAGGCAAGTGGGTAAGTTTTTATGAGAAATGTTTATGTAAGGAGGAATATGGGTGTCTTACCATTCAATATTTTTCATGGAGTAGTGTTACACTACCCCACATGCGATAACGAACTCATTAATATTGTACAATCAATAAACAAGTTAAATCACCCAGGTAAAGAGACCATCATTCTTATTAACTTGAGGTACTCATAGAGCCAAAGAAAAATGCAACAAGTGAGGCATTACAAATGGTTAGGATTATATGAGAATTCCATCTATTGAATAAGTATAAGAAGGGGGCTACAAATAGGGAAATCAACATGCTTTCAAGACCCCCATTGAAGAAGATTGTAGCAGTTAGTATGTCAATGCAACTTTATCCTTTAACTCATAATATATAGAGTGAAGACTATTAGAGAAATGGAAATTTCAACCATATACTAGCAATTGAAGGAAATACCAATAGTTGACAAGGAAGGGAATCAATACCATCTCTTGAATGGGATATTATATAACCTAGACAAGTTGTGCATACTATAAGACATAAGGACTTCGTTGATGAGAGAAGCTCACACTTCCAAGTTAGTGAGGTATTTTTGTGTAACCATTAGAGAACTTTTGAGGTAAAAAATGGGCCTCCTACGAAAAATGTACAACCAAAATAAACTTTATAAGAACCAATAAGATTCAAGATGATGATGTCAACCATGGGGGATGATTCACCATTTTTGGAGTAAAAATGTAAAAATATTAAAAAATAATAAAATAATAAAACTACTTTTTCAACTTGTATTTTTAACTTATCTACCTAAGATGTTACTCAAATTTTGAGCAGGAGTACTCGTTGGATGCAAAATTCAATTCCTCATCCAAGGATTACCCATGTTGCATACTTTTGATGGACCCTTCTACAAGAAAAATAAGAAATACATGAAAAACGCGATTTCAAATGTGATTGCAATCACGTTTTTCATGTATTTCTCATTTTTATTGTAGAATGGTCCATCGAAATTGTGCAACATGGGTACTCCTTGGATGAAGAATCAAATTCTGCATCCAATGAGTGTTCCCACTCGAAATTTGAGTAAACCCATAGGGAGATAAGTTGAAAATACGAGCTGAAAAAGTAGTTTTTTCTTTCTTCCCTCTAAAATTTAATGATGTAATGGAATCTTATTTTATTATTTCCTTAGGAGTCCCATTTTAAACCTCAAAATTCCCCTAATGAAAGGTATTGGCAAATGCATGGAGATATGTGTATTTGCATAGGATGCACAAGCAGGCGGCATGTTTTTTGTTGGGGTTATGTCCTTTACAGCATTAGCAAGCCAAGCTACATGAGACTTGAGATATACATGCTTTTGTCCATATTCAACAAACCTTATGAGAGTATTTCCATGAAGTTTGTTGTAGGTTTTCCCATGTCTAAGAGAGGCCATGACAACTTGTTTGTAGTTGCAGAAAAGTTCAATTGTAACATACCTATGAAATAAATCATCAAAATAAGGCTAATTTATTTTTAAACCAAATGAATAATCATAAAAACTTCATAAAGATAAATCTAGTTGTTAATGCTAGTAATAATAAAATTATATTTAAACAAAATCGTTGCTATTAATATGCTTGTATTATGTTTCACATTCCATGCTCATTTCCTTGGCAATACCATTCTTCATTCAAAGTGATAATCAAACAAAAATTAAATATTTTCTTAGATCATCATTGCAATTATGTTTTTGTCTCTTTCTACCAAATGTGGCTAGCATCAATTACCAACAATTATCTTCTCTAGGATATTAATGACACCATTTTTGGTTTGACCTCCCAATCCATATGCAATTTCTACCACCTTCAATGTTTTCATCCCAAGATTTAAGATAGTGTAATGCTACATGGGGTATGGTTCTATTAAACATCCATACAAACTTGGGTATGATGTGTAATATCTAGTTTTCAAAGTATGCCTAGAATTTCAATAGGATATCAATAGCTTAGAACCATAACTTAGAGGGTTCTAAGTATCCATATTAAATGCATGAAATTTATATCCAATCACAATGGTTTCTACTTGGATTCTCCCTCTACGAGAGATTTATAACACACCTAACTTCTCTAGATGAAAGGATGGCTTTATGAATCTTCAACTACTTCGAATAGCTATATAACTTTTTTACTTGATGTTTACCTATGATTTTACATGTGAATTAGTAGAGCATGCCATTATCGATAACGATGAAGGTAGCGTGCTTATCATTATGGTACCAAGGAAAATGGAAATATTACAAATGAAATTGGACGTATTATACAATTTTCCAAAAGAATACACACAAATGTCTCATGCCAAAGCCCATGTATCTATGTGGATTTCCATCTAAGATTGAAAGATGAAATCTTAATAATAGACCTTTGTTCTTTTATAAAAGGCATAATTATAGAACTACGTTGGAGTAGGGGTGACATTGATGAATTTTTTAGGATGGATTTTGTTGTAAATGGTATTTCTTTAGTAGTTTCAATATCATCAAAGAGAAGCCATAATTTCCGTCATTATCCGTTCACACAAAAAACTGTGAATAACATAGATGTCATGCCCTTAATTTGAGACCATGCAAGTGCATTATCTCCTATCTTCATCCCCTAAAATGTCACCCTCTTTTCTTGTGCCTGCATTAAATTTGCTTTAAATTACATGTGTCAAACATTTGAAGCAAATTTATATATCATATATCCTTCTTGTTCTATTTCATTGAATCTTTGTTTTGCCTTCAATAACTACTTTTTGTTCACAAGATTTCAATTGTTTATGCCAGGATTTACAATTTATTCCAAAAACAAAGTCTTAATAATAAGTATAGAACAACTTGAAGAGATAATAACAAAGACTGATATAAAATATGAGCCATGTATTTTGCTCTTTATAAATCAATACTATCCGGATATCCAATTCTCTACCAAGAAAACAACAAGATTCATATTTTATGAGTATTTCACAACTCCTACCAATGTAGTGACAAACCAAAATCTCCTTTTACAAGATGCAAAATAAATCCAAATTTTCTAACAAGGAGTCTTGAAAAAGAACTAAAGCTTCTAAAGAGGGATTCCAAATTGAAACTCAATCATGTCCCAGTATATTGTTTCACAATAAATAGCATTGTGATTATCGTGCTATCCATTTATGCATTTATTATAAAGCTTTGCAAACATATCCTTATGTACAAATGCAAATATGGTTCATAGTTTGAAGACTCATTTACCAAGGATGGAATATCTTAATAAATAACATAGTACCCAACTTCATTAACCACAAATTATTAAGTGAAGCCATATCTTATTTTATAAACCCAAAAATATTTTATAAGAATTCATAATTGCTTCACAAGTCGATCCTACAGTTTTGGAGGATGTGGATCTTTCTTTGACATTGTATTAATTGTTTAAAAATATTATAAAGGAGTTATAATAGATCATTGAGTTCAACAATCAAATATTTTCATATAGCCTACATATTAAACCTAGAATAATAGTCTAAAGATGCAACTAATAACATTCAATCCATTTTCTTTTAAAGAGTATTCAAAAGTATACAAGAACCAAAGATATATATTCATACACATAATATAAATAACAGTTCCATCACAAACATTTTGTTTCCACCAATATATAGACCTGCGTGAAGCTTAAATACCACTATTTTAAGTATAATGACATCTTCGTATTCAAATAACAAATGATTTAGAGTGTAGAGATTAAATATTTATTTTAATCACAAGTTGTACTTTAAGGGTATTGACTTGATGTGAGAAAATTTCCTCCTAACCATAGGTGAACCCTCCATGGATTCCATACTCTTGCTAAGTTATGAGACCACCATTGTCAAGATGATTTGTTCAATACTCTTGTTGACGAGGCTAAATGCATTGCTTACAGTCTCAAGGGGATCTCTCTGGTATGATGACCTAATTATACTTCACACCATTTGGGATGAGAGTCCCATCTAGAATGTTGGCCCAGCTACCATATTATTTTTGGTGAAGGTTAGATTTCGGTGGATGCAACAAGGAAATGAAAATCCAAATAAGACCCTTGATGGGATACGAGTGAAAATAAGTTTATGAAAATACCTTAAGTGGATAACACAAAGAATATTGCAACAGATTGATAAATGAACATGAACCTTAAAGAAAGAATGATAACAATATTTAAGTAAGATACATGAATATATAAATATACTAGCTATTAACCATAAAATAGTTTGCAACCGATAGCCAACATGAAATCATGTAGAACTCAGCAAGAAATTCCTAGAAAGATAGAATTTTTCAGTTAACAAAATAGTTCATTAACCTTCAATAAGTGAGTAAGAATCATATATCATCAAATAACAATAAAGAATAGTCTTACAACATTCAATAAAATATAAGAGACGATGATTGTCGTGGCCCAAATGGATTTTGAGTATTAATACTGGCATTTCCATGCACAGTCACACAATATCTCCAAGAAACCCAATAGTGGGAATGCAAAAGTTGGACTTGATATTCAAGGTAATTTACAAGCTTTCCCTTTTCACTGAGTGCTCCAAGAGTCCAAAAGCTAAAATTCCTTTATCTCTAACCTAGAGGGTATATTTATACAAAGTAAGGTGACTTTTCACCTTCCATGACTCTTCACTTACTCTCATGTCTAATTTCTAATTTACTTTATTTCTAATTCTATTTTATTTACATAATTGCATTAAAGATTAACATTAATAAAAATAAACATCTTTTATGAAATTAATTCCAAAATAGATAAGGCTTGGACTTGAACTTGTAACCCTTGGGTCACATGGTGGTGCAAAGCCTTGTATGTATCTGCAATGGAAAAAATATTCTTTGAAATTAGCCTCTCATTGATAACTTCATACTTGTAGGTGTTAGATACCACTACCTTTAGATCAGCTTGAATCCTGTGAAAAAATGATAGAAGCATGGTGTGCAATTTGGTGGGTTCCACTAGGTGTTGTTCCGATTCTTCTTTAGTTAGTTTCATGCCCTTTTTGTGATATTCAGTCTTCATTCTTGCATCATTTCTTGTATCACTTGTTCCATTTCTTGTTCTGGCCTCACCTCTCCCTCTATTATGATGGATAATAATATGTGGGATTTTATTAATCACTGCATCATGCTATGGTGTTGTTGGTAAGTACCAGAGTGTTTGCCACATCCTTTTCGAGCTTCCCTTGAGCTCAAATGTCAAGCCTAACTTCTACTTTATCTCTTTCTCTACTTGATTCATATTTCATTGACAATGTTTTAGGTTAATTCGAGTATGTTGTACTCCATTTATGCATTAAATTGATGGTTGTTAAAGTTTCCTTTATTGCACACCTTGTACCTTAACCACATATTGGATTGATATACGTGTGGAAACCATCTTTTGGAGTGTTCTAAGCTCTTTTTAAATCAACTTTACAATGTCTTATAATGACCTATTTGCTTGCAGTGTTGAATCCTGGTAATCCTTGTTATAAGAGCTTGAGGCTAATAATATTTGATTTAATTTTCTAATATTTTCATTTTCCTATTGTGCCTTCTTTAGGCTACTGTTTTAGTTCCTTCAATTTCTCCATAAGTTGTTCAATGTTCCTTTATGTGGTTGAAGCGAAAATTGTACCTACCGAGGCTATGGCCAACAAATTGTCCAAGGTGTTGGAAACTATGTTCCTTTATGTAGTTATTGAGATATCCTTTACTAATTCTCGGGCTAGATATCTTTGTCTCTCGTAGACAATCCTATTTGTATTTAGGTCAAATTGGAAGCTCGCTAAGTTCATGAATTGATTTTCTTCATCGATATTAATGCCCATTTCTCCAATTGGAAAATGACCTCCTGTAAGTGGTGTGGAGACTGAATTTTATGGATCAACATCCACACTGGGTAAGATGTCATGACCTACATCGTGAGATTCTTTTTCTTGTTTCTCTTTTTTTCATTCCTATTCTCGAGCTTGTTTTTTTAATATTTCCTTTGCTATCTTATCTTCTTCTTGTTTCATTTTCTCTTCTTCCTCCTTCTATGCCCACTCCCTTTCTTATTCCCTTTTTTCTCTGCTTCTACCTTTTCTTTCTTCTCTCTTTCCTTTTCCAATCATTGGTATTCCTTTAATTTATTTTCCTTTTATCTTTTGGATACTTATTTCTCTCTCTCTCTCTTTTCCGGGCAACCTTGTTATCTTTATCTTCTTTCCATTTTAAAGATTCTTGAGTGGTGGGTTCAATTCCATTCATAGTTAATAGCCATTGGTGTTTTTCAAAGCATCTACGACCTTTGTAGCATTATAAAAAAGATTGAACTTCTCCTCCTTCTCCTCAGTTTCCAACATGTAGGGATACTTGTATTTTCAATGAGAGAAATGAGCCATGTTGAATTTGTGGCACAAACCTTTAGCGGGATCCACTTGATGCCTAGGTACTTTATAATATTTTCAAATACAAGGGTATTCTAGTGCAATAATATCTTGGCAAAAGTTATCTCTGATGGTCATATCCCTATTGTTAATAAACTTGATAATCCATTGAATAGTCTCTCCATAAGGAAAGACTTCTAGATGGGATGCAACCTTGTGTAGCCAATATATTTTGACATTCTGATATACATCAACATATTTTTCTTCAACAAGGTGTTATGGCCGCACAAATGTATGATATATTTCTGACCAAGTTATTGATATATATATATTTTAATGAAACATTTTGGGTTAGTATATGTGGGAACTAAAGCAATAGGAATTTCCCCCAATCCTTCTTCTGATCTCTTTCCTACATATCTTATTTGAGGGAGCCATGCCTTATGATGATGATGATATGCTAAAGCATTGTAGATCAATTGAACTTAACACATAAAAATGTTCATCCTAGTGAATAAGTTAGAAAACAAAGATGAATTTAATGTGTAACGCAAGAAGATAGTGTAGTGAAATGTAGTGTAATGTGTTGTGGTGCAAGGGAATAAGTTAGACTAATGAGAGGTAATGCACTGCAACAAGAGGTATATCACGATATAGATCTTTTGTGTTGCACAATATGAGCACAATCTATGCGAGAGGCTTTTGCCATTGTGCAAGGGCAAAAGGTAGGTAGTAAAGTTGAATTGAGACGCAGTGTTGGGGGAGTAACAATGCGTTGATAAGGCATAACAAAATTTTTAATCCAATCCACGTAGGGGGACACACCATGGGACAAAGGGGTACTAGACTTCAAATGGGAGATGCGACACGAGGTATAGTTAAGGTAATGTGAGGTGCATTGCGCGTTGCACAAAGGGTAAGATCAAGAATGAAGGAGAAGACACAATGTGATAATAAAGTGTAATGGTAAAATGGAAAAACAACTAAGTGTTAGGAGGGTTTGGTGTTTGTTTGCGTTCGTATATGTGTGTGTGTGTGTGTAAGGCAAGGGAAGACTAACAACCACGTGAAAAAAAATATAATGCCAACCTAATAAAAAAATATGATTATGAGTAAGGGGCGTAGAACTTACCTGACACATGACATAAGCGTTATGGAATTGGCAGCATAACACAACTTCGTTGGCAAGGAAACACTAACAAATTGCACAACATTGAGTCAAATAGATATGTGATAAACTCAATGGTGAAAATGAAATGGGATGGAGGGTTTATATAAAATTTTCATGCTTTTGAGTTCCATAAATGCACAACTAATGTGCTATTGCGAGTGAATTTGCGACGAGAGAAATGGAAATTTGCGATGCACCAAACTACCAGGTTGTGCTATGCTGCACTATGAAGGTGCGATGTGCCACCCAATTTCTCAAAATTTTTAAGTTAAAATTCATCTTCCTTTCCTACCCAAGGGCATGAAGAATAACTTTAGAAGATTGACCGTGTATATGTTTATGATTTTGAATGAGGGGGACCCTATAATTTTTCTCTTGTTGAAAATTCTTAGGGCTATTGTAGTTGCTACAACAACTCCCAAATCATTCATTCATTTCCCAGATGCTTCGAAGAACAATCTAATGCACATCATTGTTGTGTTATTTATTCAATCTTTCAACTACACCAATGATTGGAACTCAATCTACTACCCCATACAATCCAAGAAGCAACCCCCTTCCCTATTCCCCCCTCCCACCCCCTTCCATACTCCTTTGTCCCTCATGAATGTTCTTTACATATACTCTCTCCAATATGTGTTGTAAGAGCCAAAGTCGTTATTTAGTTTTTATTACATTTCTTACTAGTATGTGGTTTCTTGGGAAACCCAAAATGTGAGAAATGTTTAAGAAGGTATATCCCTATTCAATCTTAGTGCCCAATATTACACAATAATCCATTTTCCATATATCCATGGATAATATGATAGCTAGGTTGCTTTTTCATTTATCAAAACCACCATTTTTCCTTCAAAATGTCCCTTTTCCTCAAGTTTCCCTCTCCTATTTTTAATTCCATTCTTACATCAGTGAATTGGGTGAGATTAGGTGTAGTGCCCCGTTCTAGTTGACATGTTATTTGCACTAACCTGAATTTGAGACATCATTTGATTTATGCATTATTCGTTTTGGACATCATTATAATGATTCAAACATTTTATGCATTTTGACAAGACATGTATTTCATGATATTAGGATATTTTACTTTCATTATGCTACCGATGATAATGATTACAACATTTATATAAATCATTATTGATGCTTATTGGATGATAGACATATCATGTTTATCATATTTTACTGACTATTTCCTAAGTGTGACACGAAAAGAGGACCATGGATGCAATCCATACCATGATGGTTTGAGTCACATGTTTATGTTTTGATATTTGATATTGATGCAAATAGTGGGTATGCTTATATGGATTATACATATGGATGTCTCACAATTTTGCAGACACTAATAAATGTTGGCCAGACAAACCACATATGGCTAGTGGGTTGTCATACATCTTTGGAGGGGTATGATCAATGTCCTTGGTCATACTTGTTAGCATTCCAGTCGTGGCTCAGGATGAAGTACGGTGGGTACTTATGCTTGGAGTTGCATGATGTTGTGAGGGTTGTACCATGGGTATGGTCACTCATGAGGCATTATTGAGGGGTATGCATTAATGGGAACCTTGATCCCGGGTCCATAATACTATTAAAAAGGGCAATAAGGAGACTAGTGAATTTCCATTATACCAATATTCATTTCCCCTACTTGAATGACAAGTGTTTGGAAGGAAATCCATGGATGCGAGGTTCTTGAAGGGGAAGAGAGTTGGCACCATTGGAACCAAATGGAGGATAAGGAAATTCGTGATTTTGGTTAATCCATAAGTCCTTTATGATTTATATGTTATTAAAGAGAAAAACTTAGAATGTTACTTAGTATCAAGTTTATCTAAAGTTTAATCAGTGCTAATTTTGAAAGCTAAACTTAATATGAAAAAATAATAATTGAAATGAATGGCTTGACTAAGGTTAGTGTATATTTATAGCGAGAGAGGAGAGAGAGAGAAAACATAATTTTTATTAATAGAAATAAAAATTACAATTTGTATGTGCCCATAGCACGCAAAAAAACTAGCAAGAAACTAGCTAGTGATCACATATATACATGCTTGTCTGGAAGATCCAAAACCAAAAAATAAATAAATACTATTAGATCAACAATCTATAAGTGAAAAATATACATAAATTGTGCATAAGCCATTATGGCTTCCATATGAAGACATCAACAAAATAGGATAAGTTTGCATCATAAAACATAAGGTACTGAACAATTACCAAATAGAAATCAAGATTGTGGGATGTGAATTTGAAGCCATTCCATGAATGGTCTATGACAGTAGTCAGTTGAAACTCCATTTAGTTGCTCGATAACTTTCCATATTTCGAGAGCCTGTGCAACACCCGCCTTAAAGAGTTCATTTTCATCCTAGTTCTATTCCCTGTAAATATGGTGACAAGAAACATAATACGAATAAAGTTTTAGCTGTAATACCTCCTCAAGAATAGGACTGAGTGTGAGAATGTGACAATGTTAAGCTCATTAAAACAATTTATAATGACCATAGAATCACCGAAGATCTGAAGAGAGTGGCATTCTTTTTCAATTGCAAAGATGAGAAGAAGTTTGCGGAAGAGAAGTTCTACAGAATTATTATATCCCCTCCCCAGGTCACTCTTAATTTTATAAAAATTATTCTCATGAATATATAAAACATCCCCCCTGCATATTCACCATTTTCAGAAGGACCTCCATCAAAATATGCCCATGGTTGGGATATGTCCACTTCCTCAACTACAATATTCTGTGAAGGATGAGAAAATTCCTCTTCTAGAATCATGTTGTAATCAAATATCACTTTTCCTGCCACCTGATCCCGAATAAATAATTTATCTTTATATATATATGTTCCTTGCGTTCCAAATACCCAAAAATTAATGGATGTAGATTTATGAGCCTTTTAGGTGATACCTAATCCCGCCACTCTTTCCATACTTCCTAGAAGTATATGCCTTGCCATATTGTTATCCCTCCAAGCTTTTTTTGCACCACATTCCATACTGCCTCAGAGAATGGACAATGAATAAAAAAATGAGCAATAGATTCAACATCTTTATTACATAGGGCATGTTAGCTAGCTATAAAATTTGTTATACCAAATGCTGGCTAAAAACTTTTTGAGCCTTCAAGGAACAAATTTCATTGCTAAAAATTGTTGGCTCTTGAAGACTCCTGAAGGCCTCATGCCTATCCTATGTCCCAAACTTCACTGCTGTTCCCATTTTACACTTAGAAATCCTGTTGATTTCCAAGCCAGAATACTATTGCAAGCACATTTTCCCCCCTTCCCTTCTTCCAAAACTAACCTCAGTTTCTATCCCTCCATCTCCCAAGAAAAGTCCCTCATTTACATAATTTTCCCCTTTCCCCTTCATCAAAACCCCTTGACAAGGTTGAAAACTCCTTTTTTCGCCTTACCGGAACCCTCAGATTCTCTTGAAAACCATTGAAAATTCATAAAAATCATATTTTTAATGTATTATAGAATTAAGCCCTCGGGCTAAGTCTTTAGCCCCTCCTCTTAAAAACCCCGGTCACATTTTTCCCATATGCCCCACAGCCCCGCAATCGGGCGCCAAGCCATTTTATAATTATTCCCGCCGAAGTTTAAAAACTTTGGTTATATGTATAAAACCTTTGTTTATATTATTTTCCCAACGTTTTATTATTTTATTAAATTTTCCGCTTGTACAAATTTTAAATCGTTCGACACCATCGATATGATCTGAAGATCGGACGATGCGGAGTCCGTCTCCCGGTGGTCCCCACATTCCACTAACCCATCCCAAAAACCACGCAGTTTTCATCGCACCGCCTTTGGGCGACTACGGTTTTTTCCCGATCGCCAGCGATTCCACTCATCGATTGACACATGGCCCGGCCAATGTTCACAAAACCGCCATCCATCGCGTGTTAACGTTCAGACAAGGACACCCTGCGATATTGCTGTGCATCGTCCGATCTGGGGCGGGCCATCCAACGGCTATCACTCACCGAAGATGCCTGATCGTTAACCGGGCTACGGCGCGTCATTCAATCAATCTCCACCGTCGATCTGATCTGCAGATCGACGGTTCACATTTCATCGCCCTGTTTCGATCTCACAGTCAACGTTTTCCCATTTTGACTTTTCGGCTCCGCTCCCGACCGTCGATCTCTGCGCGATCGACGGCTCAGATTTAAACGTTTCTTCCGCCTTCCTTTTGATTCCTCCGATTAATCTCAACCGTTGGATGATGCCATCCAACAACCATGCTTCCTCGACGTGTCCTCTGCAGCAGTAAACCTATATATGCAGGATTTTATAAATAGTTTTTTATTTTGCAGGGTTTAAATGGTTTTCTCGCCATTTTTGAAGAAAATTCGAGGGCGGAGGATGACGATTTTCCTGCCTTCGATTCACCAAAGAAAATCATCACAGGGTTTAAAATCCACGTTTTATCAATGATTCATGAAGCATTGATGCCACATAACCCTGCGCAGCCCTGCATATCAGAAAAACCATGAATCGGGCGCAGTCAGAGAGTATCAGTGACGAAGACCGAATTTATCAGGGCAAAGGATTAAAGGACAGATTTTGCGGGGATCACGGCTAAGAATGTTTATCAAAATCCTAATCCTTGATTTAAAACACAGGTTAAAGAAGATCTGAAGTGTTTTATCGACAGGAAAGCCTCCACTGCCACAAATTGAGGAAAATTGATCCCTCTCGCTACCACGATGCCACCTGTGCCTCAAAGTATTCAATCAGAGGCCGAATTTATTGATTAGGACCAGATATCTGCCTCACAACACAGCCAAAGGGTAAAATATGCACGCAAATTAATGACGAACATTTGCAGAGTTACTTCGACATCACACAGAGCCTCAAAAGTCAACAAAATCTCCCACAGAGCTTAAATCTTTATGTAAAATCATTTAATACAGAGGATATGTATGTAAGTTTCTTCATTGAGCCCCTCAAAGGCCAAGAAGTCATTAAGTCTGTATTAATTGTAAATTGAGATCTTTTATCAGATCTCACCTCCTCATCCTTCTATATATACTTCTACAGAAGATGAGTGAGGGGTTGGTTGCAGAACTTGGAAATATATTTGAGCAAAAAAATTCTGATTGTAAATAGTGTTCACTGGCCCTTGGAGCTCTGCTTGTGATAGATTAGATAGGATGAATAGTGAAGATGATTGCTGAACTGAAACATTGGACTTGAAGACTGTAACTGGTTTGACATTAATAACAAGTTGTTTCTTGGGATCCTGGTCTATATCACTGGTGAAGTGCTTCTTTCTTTGTTATTGTTTTCCTTCTATGTATGTCATATTGTTTCACTATTCTCTGATAAAGGACAACATTTATAGAGTTAGGACCTACTGTATATCAGTAACCTTCTCTAACTGAAAGCTTTATCTCAATGTTTTCCTCTAACTTGTTTATTTAAGAATGATTTAATACAGTTTAAGCAGTTAGGAATGCTGGAGTTCCCTCGTCCTACTGTTTGCTTTAAACATTGTTTCTTGAAAGTTATTTTCCTTATTTTCTTATTAAAGATGACTATGGAAGATATGGTGTGCCCTGGTCCTAGTTTTTCTCCAAAAGCAGATTCTGAAAGTTTCCCTTGGTGTTGACTGAAAGCAGACTAGGTTTAAAAGTACTTTATCTGATCTTAAGTTACACTTTGTTTCTCTTATGTGTTTTCATACTTTCTGAAGGTAATTATGTGGATTACTGGATTGTTTGTCAATTAAGCTGCTTTAATACAGACTTGCCCAAGAAGTTTATGGTTAGCCCTGTTCTTGGTTGGTTTTAAACAGTTACTTAAGAGGCTTTTCTTGTTTGGACTGACTATAAATCCTTTGTGAAATTATTATCAGTTTCCACCATCTCCAACACTTTATTGTTTCCATTCCATCACTCTAATCTCAAATAATCTTGTGATATAGATGACTTTCCCCTTGGATCACTCTTGATTTTGTTGCTCAATTAAAGCCATGTTATGACTCCATAGCCCAATGGACTAAAAACCAACGTTATATCTATATTTTTAGCCTAAGCTGTTCAATTCACTTGCAACTTCTCACTTTTGAAACTGTTTTGCATTTAGAACTTTCCCCTCAAGTAATATTCATGCTCAACCATCCAAAAAAACAAACAAAACCCGTGGCATTCATAAATAGCCTAATATGATGACCCCAAACTTCAAAGACAAATCCATCTTTGCACTTATTGGAGAGATCCCTCTCCGGATTCAGGAGGGCTAGATCCTAGAATCCCAAAGTTGGTTGAAATAATGTTGCTTCTGCAGTTTTAGTCTCACCAATCTGCTAAAATTATAGATTCCTAACATTTCTAGCGACTCCGCTGGGGATCGACCTAATTATAATCTCTGGTTCCCCTTAAAAATTTCATACAAAAATTTTGAGTCAAAAGCAGCTTTTTCAAGCACTACCAAAGAATGGTAATCATGATAGAACTTGTCTGAATCAGTGACAAACTAGGTAAGCCCTAGGATTCCCATAAGTCTTTATCTAACCTTGAAAAATCAACTGGCTTAGCCATAAGAGTAGACTGTCTTTGTCTCTTAACCGTAGCAAAGTTTTGAAACAGAGTTAGGTTATTATTAAAAACCATACAACCGAAAAAGAACTCAGAAAACCTAAAAATATTTCAGATTGGTATCCAATAAACATGGTGGTGGACCATAAAACCTTTTACCTCTGAAAAGAGCTAAAAAATTCCACTTGGCGACTCCACAATCCTTAACAGACCTTAAGACTCCACTGGGAAGAATCCTTATCATTGTAAAACCTTTCAAACTCAATTAGAGGACTGTAGGATTGAAATTTTTGTAAACAGATTAGTTAACCTCTCAAATATTGTCATACCTGGTTGAAATTTTCTTGTTTGTTTGGGTCTGAAAAACATAGCATAGTGGCTCCTAGAAAGATTCACACTAGAGCTTATCCTGACCCTGATCCACCTGAGTTAGTTGATAACCCAGAAAGTATCCTTAGGAAGTCTCCTAGGATTAAATTATCAACTATTATCGAATCACCCTTGAGAGCTAATTCAGTCCCTGAAAATCTTTCATCTCTACAACAATCGCAAGTTGATTTAGTATATCCCTTTAGAACTAGGTCTCTTGGTGATTTAGATCAGTTAGATTCTGAGTTTTTACTTTCATCTCCTGAAACAAGTGAACATCCTGGTAGCAGAGAAACAACACCTCCTGATTTACATTTCCTTCACAACTTAGGTGTCTCTCATCCAAGATCAGCTCAACAGTCTATTCCTGGTCCATCCGCTTCTGCTCACCCTACATCCACTGTTCAAACCACTCCACTTCATCCCACTGTTCCTGTTGTTAATTCACTCCTTGTAAATCCACCCCCACCACCTATCATGGTAGCATGGTACGCTCCCCTAGTCCTTCCTGTACCACTAGTCAATCTTCCATAGGACTATCAGTCCAAAATTCCATTATATGATGCTAACAATGCTACAACTGCACCACAACATGTGGATAAGATGAATGACTACTTTGACAGAAATGAAATTGATGATGATTCTGTCAAGCTTAGATTATTTGCTCAAAGTCTAGGGGGAGAAGTAAGAAAATGGTTCAAAAGTCTAGCCCCCCATAGTATCAATGATCTCCAAGCCTTCCATCAAACTTTCTTAGACAAATGGGAAGTAAAGAAGAATCTGCTCCAAGTCCTTTCTGATTACAAGAACCTCCATAGAAACACTGGGGAAAGTGTGCAAGCTTACTGCACTAGATTCAATAGTGTATACAATGCACTCTCCCCAGAACTAAAAACTCCACAAGGCTCAACTTTAAACAAGTTTCCTGAAGGGTTTGACTCTGACATGACCTATCAGCTGAGAGAAAGAGATTTTGCAACTCTTGAAGATATGCAAAGGGGTGCTATTTCTGTGGAAGTCAACTTAATGGAGAAGAGAGCAAGAATGAAAAATGAAAAGAGAGTATCTTTTAGAGAGGAATCCACACCTTCTACTTCAAACTCAAAGATGGAAAAAATAATGGAAGAAATGATGAAAGAAATGAGCATAATTAAGAGAGCACAAGCAAGCCAAAACCAAAATGCTCCTCAAAACATAAATCAGAACCAGAATCAGAATTTTAGAAGGAACCAACCTCCAAATAGACCTAGGGAAGATGATCAGCGGATCACTCCTCCTTTTCAGCAAAACTATGTAAGTGAGGTTGAGGAAATAGATGAAATAGCAGAGGAGGATGATATCAACATGCCGGGGATATATAATGATGACTTTGAGATTCATTATGATAGAAAACAAGGTCTATACACACCTTATGATGACAAAAGAGATGATGATGAAAATTATTATCAAGACATGGAAAATGCCATCATAGAACCTCAAAAACAATATGACCTTAGAAGCAAAACCAGTCAACAAACTCCCAACAACAAAACCTTTGAAAAGTCTTCACAAAACAGCACTGCAACCAAACCTAAAGTTGTCAAACAAAAGGACAAAACAATGGCTGTAAATTCTGGTAATGATAAAGAGAAATGCACTCAAAACAAAGAAAAACAGAGTGCAGACCTTAGTAGTACTAACGCTTCAGCTAGTACTCCTGTGAAAACAAATTTGTCAAGTGTAAATAAAGCAAATCAGCAAGCTGATATTGCTGATAGACTGACAGCTAACAAGGTTGAAACCAACACTTTAAAGACTCAAATTCCTTTCAGCCTGGAGCAGGAAATTTCAAAGATCAAAATCTTTGTTCCCTTGACTGAATTAGCTGCCCAACATGTATATAGAACCCAAATTTTGAAGGCTTTGAAAATAGAAGAAAATGAGGACACAGTCAATCTTAATGATGACCAACCAGAGTTGATTTTTGGTCCTAAGATTGAAGGTAGATATCAAAAGGGACCTGTTCCTCCATTTTATGTGAGTTTAAACGTTCATGACAAAATTTTGCACAACGCTATGCATGATTCCGGGGCTTCTCATAATTTAATGCCAAAAGCTGTAATGGAGAGCTTGGGTTTAGAAATCACCAGACCTTACAAAGACCTTTACTCCTTTGATTCCAGCAGAGTAAAATGTTTAGGATTAATTAAAGACCTCTGTGTTAACTTAGCCTAAATTCCAGCCAAATGTTTACTCATGGATATTGTTGTGGCTGATGTGCCCCCAAAATATGGAATGTTATTATCAAGATCTTGGGGGGCTAAGTTACAGGGGACTATGCAAATGGACATGACCTATGCGACTATCCCTGTTTTCAACCAAACTAGAAGACTTTACAGGGAGTCCCATATGAAATTCACATTTACAAGTCAAGACAAACCACAAAACTCTCCCTTGTATTCTGTAAATATAGGCCTTGATTCTTTTATTATGTTTAATGATGAAACACTTGGTGAACAAGTCACTTTATCAGGATTAATTGCCAATAGGGAGGAAGAGGAACACAACGCAGAAGTGTCGAAACAGTTTGTTGCAGTTGAAAACAGTAGCAAACCAAACAAAGGTCTTGAGCTACAAGGCAGATGTCCTTTGCTCTTAAACATTCACAATCAAGAAAACAACCCTCAAATAAACGCAAATCTTGGGGAATAAAAAAAAATACAACTAAGTGCTGAGTTTCCACAACAATATTTGAGCACGTTAGTTGAAGAGGACAGTAACCAGGATGAAACTAAGAAATGTCCTCTATGGAGTATGTATTTTGATGGATCCTGCACTAAGAACAATGCTGGTGCAGGTGTTTGGATTACTAACACTGAAAATAACCACATAGAAAGCATTTCCTGCAAATTAAACTTTCAGTGTTCCAATAACATAGCATAATATGAATCCCTTCTCTTAGGCTTACACCTATTGAAAAAGTTAGGAGCCAGAAGAGTCAATGTGTATGGGGATTCAGAGTTAGTCATTAGGCATGTCAATGTGGAATATAACGCAAATCATCCCAGACTTAGGGCCTACTGAAACAATGTCATGGACCTTTTGAAAACATTTGAGGAGTCCAAACTGTTTTTTGTCCCAAGAAAAAGAAATATTGCGGCCCACAATTTAGCCTTTGTAGCTAGAACATGCTTAACGCCATACAACACCAAAGACTGCACAACTCAGATAAAATTTAGACCGAATGTACCTGATAATGAAAAGTATTGGCAGGTGTTTGACAATGATAAACAAATAGAAGACTTCATGCAATTCAGAAATGAATTTGAACTACACAGTTTAGACTTAGATTATGATACAGACTGCAGTGAAGAAAATCTTCTTGATGAAGAAGAACCATCTCCTGAACCTGCTAATATAAATCTGTTGTCAAGCAAACTTAAAAGTGAAACAGAAATGAATGCAGAATCCAGAACAGAGGAGTTAGAAACTCTGCACTCTAAAGATGAAAGTTTTCCTAAGGGTCTGGCCCCTTTAGAAGAGTTGTTCGATTTTAGTGATGTGGCGAATAAACCAAAACTGGAACCTGTAGAGACTGAAGTGGAGGAGTGCAATATAGGCAGTGAACTTAAACCTATGATGATTAAACTATCTAAAACTTTACCAGCTCACATTAAACTTAAATACATAGAGCTGTTTAAAGAGTTTTCTGATGTTTTTGCATGGAGTTACGAAGATCTTAAATCCTATGACACTGAAATAACACAGCACAAAATTCCCCTCAAAGAAAACCAAAAACCATTCAAACAGAAGCTGCGCAGAATAAACCCTATTCAGTTGCCTTTGGTTCAGAAGGAGATCATGAAAATGTATGAAGCTGGTATTATTGTCCCTATTAGATATTCTGAATGGGTGTCTAATCTGGTGTCAGTTAGGAAGAAAACTGGATAAATCAGGCTTTGTATAGACTTTAGAGACTTAAAAAAAGCTTCATTAAAAGACAACTACCCTTTACCAAAGATGGATCATATTTTACAAAGGGTGGTAGGGTCTAGAAGAATTTCTTTGCTAGATGGCTATTCAGGGTACACTCAGATCTTAGTCCACCCTGCTGATCAATTAAAGACAACATTTACTACACCATGGGGCACTTTCATGTATGTGAAAATGCCTTTTGGGCTAATGAACGCTGGAGCAACTTTTCAAAGAGCCATGGACATAGCATTCTCGGAGGAACTGGGCTTCTTCATCATTATCTATCTAGATGATGTCACTGTTTTTTCAAAAACAGATGAAGAGCACTTAGAACATTTGAGAAAGGTTTTTGAGAAATGCAGAAAGTTTGGAATATCTTTAAACCCTAAGAAAACACTATTTGGTCTCCAAGAAGGTAAACTTCTTGGGCACATTATTTCTGAAGAGGGTATAAAGATAGATCCAAAGAGGATTGAGGCCATATTGCAAATCTCTCATCCTCGAAACATTTGCAAAGATTAACTTTTTGAGAAGGTTCATCCCCAACTTGGCTGATCTCCTTAGGAATATCACAAACATGTTAAAGAAGGAGCAAGGGGTAAAATGGACCTTGGAAGCAAAGAAGTCCTTTTAACTGGTGAAACAAGCGTTAACCAAAACACCGGTTCTTATAAGTCCTGATTTTTCAAAAGATTTTTATATTTTTTCATTTGCATCAGAACATACCATAGCTGCTATCCTTTTGCAGAAAAATCCACAAGGACAAGAGCAGCCTATTGCATTTTTTAGTAAGGCATTGAGAGATGCCCCTTTGAAGTATAACATTATGGAAAAGCAAGCTTTTGCTCTGGTTAAAGCTTTGAAAGACTTCAGGGTATACATCCTTCACTCACACATCATTGCCTTTGTCCCAAACTCAGCTGTTAAAGACATTCTAACACAGGACCCAGATGGTAAGAGAGGTAAGTGGATTACTATTATCCTTGAGTATGATTTAGAGATAAAACCCACTAAGCTCATCAAAGGCCAAGGTCTAGCTAGATTAATGGCTGAATCAAATTTTTAAGTTCTAGATATTAATATGATTAATGCTTTGGATGACCAAGAATAATTCTCAACTCCTGTTGTTGAAGATCATTTTATGAATTCTCCTTGGTATGCTGATATTATTTATGTTTTTCTTAAATTGAATACACCTCCTGGTTTGACAAAAACAAAGGCAATATTCCTCAAATTGAAAGCTGTAAACTATTGCATTATTGATAGATGTCTTTACTGGAAAAATGAAAGTGGTGTATTGCTTAAATGTTTGCCTGAGTTTGATGCAGAGAAGGTTAAGTACGAGTTCCATGAAGGAGAGTGTGGAGGTCATTTATACTGGAGGACAACAACCAACAAAATTTTGAGGGCTAGTTTCTATTGGCCTACTCTTTTTCCTGATATCCACAAGATGATCATAGCCTGTCATAAATGCCAGCTTTTTGAAGGCAAAAGAAAACTGCTACCCCTACCTCTGCATCCTATCACTGTTGAAGCCCCTTTTCAACAGTGGAGACTTGACTTCATAGGATAAATCCATCCACCATCTTCTTCCCAGCATAGATGGATTCTCACTACCACAGACTATTTCACTAAGTGGATAGAAGCCATACCTTGTAGACAGGCCAATGATTCAGTTATCATAAAATTCATGGAGACTAACATTCTCTCCAGGTTTGGCTATCCTACCAAGATTATCACTGATAATGCAACAACATTTGGATCAAAGAAAATGGTTGAGTTCTATCATAAATATTAGATAAATTTGGGGCATTCCACGGCCTATTACCCTCAAGGTAATGGACTTGTAGAATCCTCAAACAAAATTCTAGTGAACATAATCAAGAAACTATTAGAGGATAACAAAAAGTCTTGGCACACAAAGCTTGTTCATGCACTTTGGGCTGACAGATTGACTTTGAAGAAATCTATCGGCATGTCACCTTTTCAGCTTGTGTATGGTACTGATGAAATTTTTCCAAACAGCCTTAGTGTACCAGTAATGAAGTTGATTCAAGAGTCGAAAACTGAAGATAATGACATGATCAGAAGAATAAATCAGACCATTCATCTTCAGCAAACCAGAGAGGAAGTGTATAGCAAAGCATTGCAGAAGCAGGACAACATTAAAAAGCTTTTTGACAGAACAACAAAGGCCAGCAATTTCAAGATTGGGGACAAAGTTCTAAAGTGGGATTCAAGAAGGGAAGAGAAGGGAAAGCATGGAAAATTTTACCACTTATGGCTTGGCCCTTACTCTATTCACTCAGCTGCTGGTAACAATGCATTTTTCTTGCAGGAGTTGAATGGAGCAGAACTGTTTGGGGGTCCTGTCAATGGTAGGATGCTTAAGCATTACTTCTCTTGATCCATGTTATGTTCCAAAAGCCTTTTTATCCTTTTTTCCACTATAAATATTTCATCCACCATTGCATTCAAAGTTGTAAAAATAAAAAATACAAAAAAAAATGAAAAGAAAGAAAAGAGGGCAGATTGTGAAAACAAGAAAGGTATAGCCCCATACCAAAAAAGAAAAGAAAAAAAGAAACAAATATGAAAGTGTGCAAGCTCAAATGCCACTCCTACAAAACACACTTCTAGTTAGTCAAACTGCCTAATCTTGACTAATTAGTTTTAAATTTTCTACTGATAGGATAGTGAATTTGATTTGCCAAACTGTCTAATCTTGGCTTATCAGTAGATAGTTTAGGATAGAAATTAAAGGTTCAAACATGATCAAAATCTGAACCTAAGTTTCCAAGCAAGAAATGACTCAAATCTATTTTATTTTTTGAGTCAAAAAAGATGTAAATCTGGTTCTAATTAGCTCAAAATCTGAACCAGAGAACAAAGAAAGAACAACTCAAACAAAATTCAAAACAGAGCTGTAAAAAGAGAAGGCAATACTTTGAACTTTCAGATCTTAAGCCTTCTGTTTTGATTTAATTTTTTGCAAAATAAATGTCTATGTGTAGCTTGTTTTTATGCCATAGATCACAGCAAGTCAAACATCTTAGTCTTGACTTGACTGTTTTTAAATTTATGTTTTAGAATTTAGAGAATTAAAATCCGTTGGACAGTTTAATCCCAACAGATAGTAGAATAGGTAGAGAAGCATCTGAACTCAACTGTTTAATCTGAGTTCAGGGAGAATTAAGGAGTATAATTGGATGAGTTTTATGCTTTCAAAAGAATAAAATGTTGTAAAAGAGTTTGCCAATCCAAATGCACTCTAAAGAAGAAAAAATGTTAGATCAGTAGGATTGGGTAGGTAGAATGTTTGTATTGATGAAGATCCATTATTTTTATGGTTGCTAATATGTTTTCAGAGAAAGTCATCTCAGCAAAGGAAAAGTAGCCCAATGGATTAGGCACAGGTCAGCCTCCCAGAGAACATAATGGATGTGGCATAGGTCAGGCTCCCAGAGAATGCAGGTCTGAAGTTCTTGATGCCTTCAAGAAGGCACCATCCCCAAGTGGAGCCACTGTTAGCCAGCTATAAAATTTGTTATACCAAATGCTGGCTAAAAAAGTTTTGAGCCTTCAAGGAACAAATTTCATTGCTAAAAATTGTTGGCTCTTGAAGACTCCTGAAGGCCTCATGCCTATCCTATGTCCCAAACTTCACTGTTGTTCCCATTTTACACTTAGAAATCCTGCTGATTTCCAAGCCAGAATACTGTTGCAAGCACATTTTTCCCCCTTCCCTTCTTCCAAAACTAACCTCAGTTTCTATCCCTCCATCTCCCATGAAAAATCCCTCATTTACATAATTTTTCCCTTTTACCTTCATCAAAACCCCTTGACAAGGTTGAAAACTCCTTTTATCGCCTTATCGGAACCCTCAGATTCTCTTGAAAACCATTGAAAATTCATAAAAATCATATTTTTAATGTATTATAGACTTAAGCCCTCGGGCTAAGTCTTTAGCCCCTCCTCTTAAAAACCTCGGTCACATTTTTCCCATATGCCCCACGGCCCCGCAATCGGGCGCCAAGCCATTTTATAATTATTCCCGCCGAAGTTTAAAAACTTTGGTTATATGTATAAAACCTCTGTTTATATTATTTTCCCGACGTTTTATTATTTTATTAAATTTTCCGCCGGTACAAGTTTTAAATCATTCCACACCGTCGATATGATCTGAAGATCGGATGGTGCAGAGTCCGTCTCCCGGTGGTCCCCACATTCCACTAACCCATCCCAAAAACCGCGATGTTTTCATCGCACCGCCTTTGGGCGACGACGATTTTTTCCCGATCACCAGCGATTCCATTCATCGATTGACACATGGCTTGGCCATTGTTCACAAAACCACCATCCATCGCGCGTTAACGTTCGGACAAGGACGCCCAACGATATTGCTGTCCACCGTCCGATTTGGGGCGGGCCATCCAACGACTATCGCTCACCGAAGATGCCTGATCGTTAACCGGGCTACGGCGCGTCATTCAATCAATCTCCGCTGTCGATTTGATCTGCAGATCGACGATCCACATTTCATCGCCCTGTTTCGATCGCCTAGTCAACGTTTTCCCATTTTGACTTTTCGCCTCCGCTCCCGACCGTCGATCTCTGCACGATCGATGGCTCAGATTTAAACCTTTCTTCCACCTTCCTTTCGATTCCTCCGATTAATCTCGACCGTTGGATGATGCCATCCAACGGGCATGCTTCCTCCACGTGTCCTCTGCAGCAGTAAACCTATATATGAAGGATTTTATAAATAGTTTTTTATTTTGCAGGGTTTAAATGGTTTTCTCGCCATTTTTGAAGAAAATTAGAGGGCGGAGGATGACGATTTTCCTGCCTTCGATTCACCAAAGAAAATCATCATAGGGTTTAAAATCCACGTTTTATCAATGATTCATGAAGCATTGATGCCACATAACCCTACGCAACCCTGCATATCAGAAAAATCATGAATCAGGCGCAGTTAGAGAGTATCAGTGACGAAGACCGAATTTATCAGGGCAGAGGATTAAAGGACAGATTTTGCGGGGATCACAGCTAAGAATGTTTATCAAAAGCCTAATCGCCGATTTAAAACACAGGTTAAAGAAGATCTATAAAGTTTTATCGACAAGAAAGCCTCCACCGCCACAAATTGAGGCAAATTGATCCCTCTAGCTACCACGATGCCACCTGTGCCTCAAAATATTCAATCAGAGGCCGAATTTATTGATCAGGACCGGATATCTGCCTCACAACACAGCCAAAGGGTAAAATCTGCAGGCGAATTAATGACGAACATCTACAGAGTTACTTCGACATCACACAGAGCCTCAAAAGTCAACAAAAGCTCCCACAGAGCTTAAATCTTTATGTAAAATCATTTAATACAGAGGATATGTATGTAAGTTTCTTCATTGAGCCCCTCAAAGGCCAAGAAGTCATTAAGTCTGTATTAATTGTAAATTGAGATCTTTTATCAGATCTCACCTCCTCATCCTTCTATATATACTTCTGTAGAAGATGAGTGAGGGGTTGGTTGCAGAACTTGGAAATATATTTGAGCAAAAAAAATTCTGATTGTAAATAGTGTTCACTGGCCCTTGGAGCTCTGCTTGTGATAGATTAGATAGGCTGAATAGTGAAGATGATTACTGAACTGAAATATTGGACCTGAGTACTGTAACTGGTTTGACATCAATAAACAAGTTGTTTCTTGGGATCCTGGTCTATATCACTGGTGAAGTGCTTCTTTCTTTGTTATTGTTTTCCTTCTATGTATGTCATATTGTTCACTATTCTCTGATAAAGGAGAACATTTATAGAGTTAGGACCTACTGTATATCAGTAACCTTCTCTAGCTGAAAGCTTTATCTCAATGTTTTCCTCTAATTTGTTTATTTAAGAATGATTTAATACAGATTAAGAAGTTAGGAATGCCGGAGTTCCCTCGTCCTACTGTTTGCTTTAAACATTATTTCTTGAAAGTTATTTTCCTTGTTTGCTTATTAAAGATGACTATGGAAGATATGGTGTGCCTTGGTCCTAGTTTTTCTCCAAAAGCAGATTCTGAAAGTTTCCCTTGGTGATTGACTGAAAGCAGAATAGGTTTAAAAGTACTTTATCTGATCTTAAGTTACACTTTGTTTCTCTTATGTGTTTTCATACTTTCTGAAGATAATTATGTGGATTACCGGATTGTTTGTCAATTAAGCTGCTTTAATACAAACTTGCCCAAGAAAGTTTATGGTTAGCCCTGTTCTTGGTTGGTTTTAAACAGTTACTTAAGAGGCTTTTCTTGTTTGGAATGACTATAAATCCTTTGTGAAATTATTATCAGTTTCCACCATCTCCAACACTTTATTGTTTCCATTCCATCACTCTAATCTCAAATAATCTTGTGATATAGATGACTTGCCCCTTGGAGCACTCTTGATGTTGTTGCTCAATTAAAGCCCTGTTATGACTCCATAGCCCAATGGACTAAAAACCAACGTTATATCTATCTTTTTAGCCTAAGTTGTTCTATTCAATTGCAACTTCTCACTTTTGAAACTGTTTTTCATTTAGAACTTTCCCCTCAAGTAATATTCATGCTCAACCATCCAAAAAAACAAGCAAAACCCGTGGCTTTCATAACTAGCCTAATATCATGACCCCAAACTTCAAAGACAAATCCATCTTTGCACTTATTGGAGAGATCCCTCTCCGGATTCAGGAGGGCCAGATCTTAGAATCCCAAAGTTGGTTGAAATAATGTTGCTTCTGCAGTTTTAGTCTCACCAATCTGCTAAAATTATAGATTCCTAACAGGGCACATCATCCAGGGCCATTAAAATTGTGCTTTCGAAGGTTATCCTAGGTTGGTGCTTTATTTTCTAGCAAACACCATAGGTAGAGATGAGTTTTAGGGGGGGATCTAAGTTTCCAAAGCTCTTTCTACGGCCATACAATAGCCTCTAGTTTTCTCTCACTGTTGATAACCTCATGTCCAACCTTAAGAGAGTATTCCCCCCACAAAGAGTATAGTCATCGTAAAATGTTTTCTTTCTATCGCGTACAAACATGTGTTATGTTTAAAGCCAATGTATAATCATTACAAGGACCATGAAATTCAAGAGGAAGGTCCAATTATTGTGCGCTGACCCACCCCTGTGCCAAATGTACATTCTAAGAGGATCGACACCCTGGTTAAGAGTGACCCTACCTTGATTATTCAAAGCAGAATCATTTCTCTAAGGAGGCTATATCTGTCACCACTTTTGACCCACATATATAGTCCATATATATATATATGAATCATGAATATCATGTTTAAAAAAGAAATTAACTTAAAGTTAAATGGATGTAAACTTATGTGAAAAAAAATCTAATATACTTGAAGGAATTTAATTATTCAAATAAATAATCAAAATAAATTAAAATCAAGAGAGCCTCACCTAGTTGATAAATTCTAGAAAAGATAACTAAATTTTGATTTGATTTTAGTGGTACAATTTATCAGTGGATTATTGGAGGGTTCATGTAATAATTTTTAAGAATCAGTGATATTGTAATCACCAGGTGACCTCTCAATCTAATTGTATGCACTTTTTTGGATCAAACATGGATTATTTGATTTTTGGATGCCTTGTTCGAAGTAAATTTGCCTCAAATCTATAAGGCCCTAATCATATAGTCGTTGTCAACATCGTCATAGATATATAGGCTTTAGAGGGTGTGTTTCGCTATGGAAACTAGAATATTTATTTATTATGAGTCATCCTATGGACCTGAAGGCCCTCCAAGTTTATGTAACATATTCGACTAAAATCCAAACACCATTTTCATGCGTAATAAGGGAGTCAAGCCATTTAGAGGTGCTAATTGAGGGTATTAAACATCATCTAAAATTTAATTTCTCCCTACTCAAATCTAAGTGCCCAATATCACACAATAATCCATATTCCATATACCCATGGTTAATATGAGAGCTAGGTTTCTTTTTCCTTTATAAAAAACACCATTCTCCTTAAAAATGTCCCTTTTCCTCAATTTTCCTCTCCTATTTCAAATTCCCTTGTTCCATGAGTGAATTGGGAGAGAGTAGGCGTAGTGCCTCACTCTAGTTGACATGAGATTTACACTATCTTGACTTTGAGACATCGTTTGACTTATGCATTATTCTTTGGGGACATCTTTATGATGATTAAGACATTTATGCAAATTTATGACACATGTATTTCATGATATTATGATATTTTACTTTCATAATGATGGCATTGTTGTTGATTCTTGGGTTTATATATAATCATTTATGATGCTTATTTGATGATAGTTATATCATGTTTACCAACTTTTACTAACTATTTCTTGAGTGCGGCAGGAAAAGAGGACTCTAGACGCAATCCATATCATGATGGTTTGAGTCACATTATGATTTATTTATGTTTTGATATTTGATATTTATGGAAATAGTGGGTATGCTTATATGGATTATACCGTTGTATTATACACATATGGATTATATATGTATGCACTAATAAATGTTGACCAAACGACCCACATATGGGTAGTGGGGTTATAGGTGAAGGATACTAGACATATTTGAATGGGTATAACAAAAATCCCTGGTTATACCCGTAGCACTCAAGTCATGGCTCAGTATGAAGTACGGGGTTACTTATCCTTAGAGTTACATGATTCCATGTGGGATAGACCATTGGTATGTCTATTCACGAGGCACCATTGAGGGGCATGCATAAGGGGGAATATTGTTCCTCAATCACCATAAAACATGTAAAAATGGCGACGAGGAGACTAATGAGTTCTCATTACACCAATATTCCTTTCCCTTGCTCGAATCACAAGTGTTTGAAGGGAAACCCGTGGCACCTTTGGGACGTTAGATTCTTGAAGGGCACGAGAGTTGGCACCCTTGGAGCCAGATGGGGGATAAGGGAATATGTGATTTTGGTTAATTCATAAGTCCTTAAGGATTCATATGTTATTGAACAAAAAAACTTAGAAAGTTATTGAGTATCAAGTTGATATGAAGTTTAATCAGTGCTAAATTTGAAAATTAAACTTAATATGAAAACATAATAATTGAAATAAATGGATTGGCTAATGTTAGTAAACTAATACTTAAAAATCCCCAGATGTGGGTGTTAGATGGCACGAAGAAGAACATGCGAGGAGACAGATGGCTCCCATAACTGAGCCACCTGCTTCACCTCCTCCCCCCCCTCCATGTTGTTAAAAATTTACTGGAGAAATAATAAATTTACCGAGAGGAATAATAATCATGGAAAATAACCAGCAACAAATCATAAACATTAACACAAATATTTTACCGGGAAAACCCCAAACTCCGGGGAAAAACCCAACCAATGAAATTTCATTAAACATTGGCCAAAACCCTTGCCAATCCGGCCAAGTGAGCCTTCACCACTCACCCCCGGGCCTACCTTACAATGAAGTATTCCCAACCTCTTATAGGCTCCATTACATGTAATACCATGGGCCAAAACCATGGGTGCACAAAACCATGTGCCCCAAAACCACTACTATCTACCCTAGTCAACATTGACTCTACCCTGAGTCATGTTTACCTAACAATTCCCCCCTTAAACTTGACTTGGGGATTATTGACTAAATCCAGCCAAACCTACTAAATGAGACAACACCGCTCACTCTAGCTCTTCCCCCCTCAAATTTTTACCCAGGGTAATTGTAAACTTGACATCCCCCTTATCACCTAGGTCTAACCAAGACTTTACCAGAGATTATCGAGGGGTACGCATGCCATACCAGGTCTTACAGTAGTATGCCCATTTACATGTAAAAAATTAACTCCATTATAATAATATATATTTTTTTTCATTGTTGCTCTTTGTACATATGAAATCAATGTCCATATAAAAAGAACCCATCTACCGGATTACATGGGTCACCAGCCTCTGTAACCGCTAGTCCTCTAGGAGTTCTCTTCATATACATGGTTCATCAATTAATTAATCCACGTGCAAACATCCTCTCATCTCTGAATTTCTCGAACCAAATTCTTATCACTGCTAGTCGCCAGATCTGAGCTGTGGCAGCACCATTGTTCTCTTTATCCATTGAGAAACCCTCCATGGAATTCCCCATGGAATCAATCAATTGGATATTTCCTATTTCCTAGAAACACCATGCTCCGTATGGCCAGATCTGCAAAAAAGTGCATTTATTTCTCCATTCACAAGCCAATAAAACCCTTGGCTACAAAAGTGCCCCTCTGAAGCCAAATATGGCTCCGATACCATTTGTTATAAATTTACCGGAGAAATAATAAATTTACCGAGAGGAATAATAATCATGAAAAATAACCAGCAACAAATCATAAACATTAACACAAATATTTTACCGGGAAAACCCCAAACTCTAGGGAAAAACCCAACCAATGAAATTTCATTAAACATTAGCCAAAACCCTGGCCAATATGGCCAAGTGAGCCTTCACCACTCACCTCCAGGCCTCCCTTACAATGAAGTCTTCCCAGCCTCTTATAGGCTCCATTACATGTAATACCATGGGCCAAAACCATGGGTGCACAAAACCATGTGCCCCAAAACCACTACTATCTACCCTAGTCAACATTGACTCTACCCCGAGTCATGTTTACCTAACACATGTCTTAATGCAGAAGCGTGTGAGGAGTACTGTCTTAGATTGGAAAATCATCGGCGGGCTGATGGGAATGCCGAGAGTTATTTATCTCCAGGAGAGGCATCACATAGTGCACAGAGATGATGTCTGCTGCCACAGGACACATGCATAAGAAGCTTCCCTCCTCACGAGGCTTACCCTTAAATTCACCTTCAATCAAGATGATCATCCCATTGTGTTGAGTGTCTTGGTGAGCTTCCATAGCAGGGTCTTCTGTAGTGAGGTCTAGAAGAGGAGGATGCTCTGGTATCTTTCCAACACCCAGCCAGCCCTCATGCCGAGGCGAGAAATGAGATGTAAGCTTGGAGGAAGCTTGGGTGTGCAGTTCATTGATGATGATGACGAAGTCCCTGAAAGGCGAGAAGCTTCCGGCTACGCGCCCGACATCCCTGTGCACATTCGATGCCAAGTTGATGCACTGTTGTTGGAAGCCCTGGTCGCTGCTGTGAAATCCTAAAGATTTTTTTTGCTGCCTCACTGGTTCAATGATAATTCTTGGTGGACATGCTAAACCACCAAATTATCCAGGTTAACCATGCGTTGGAAAAATATCGCGAGGCCATGGACCTCATATTCTATGACCATGAGCTCTATTTTCAGGTGGGAGGGCAACATGCGACATAAATCTTCCACCCCCTGCCTTTCGCCGCCCTCAAGCCTCCGAGTCCTACGACGCCGATGAGACCCAAGCCCAAGAGAACCAGATTGGGGCCAAGAGTGCACGTTAACAGGTCTAAGAAATATGCAGACGCCTCCGCCTCCTTGGTGGGTAGGTCGGTTGCGGAAGAAGATGGAAATGCTGGAAAGGGCGCGGAAGAAGAAAGAGTGGCAGCTATGCTTGAGAGCGGTGGCACTCCCTCTAGAAGAAAAACAGAGCACAAAGAAAGTCTTTACAGTGTGCATGCTGAGTGGGTGATGGGTTACGTGGCCCAAGCTAAGGAATCCAAATGTACTCCCTCCAGACCCTATGCCTATTGGATTATGGAGGAATTACCTCAAATTTTTAATGCTTTTTGGTGTCTGTGTGTCTATTTGTCAAGTTGGAAGAATCTCAAGTCTGTTTATTTTTATTTATTTATTTATTTATTTTTTCTGTTCAACATGACTCTTTATTTGTTTGTCTGGTTTTTAGCTATGCTTTTTAACATGCTGCGACTGGTGGGTTGGTTTCCCTCTATTGGGCAACCCACCAGCGCCAATCAAAACTTGATTTTGATTGCGTTAGGGGTTGACCATTGTTGGCCCCCCTAAATGATCTGGTCACCTAGCCTGTAATATATTTTTTGTACAATAATAGAATAGCTGTAACTTTACAAAAAAAAACTAATACTTAAAAATGGGGTTTTGTGTAAGTCAAAGCTAAGAAAGTGTGTGTGTCTATGTGAGTGTGAATTATAATTATCATGCTTAAAAAAATGAATTAACTTAAAGTTAAATGAATGTAAAATTATGTGAACAAAAAACTTATAGACTTGCAAGAATTGAATTATTTAAATATTTAACACAAATAAATTAAAATCAAGAGAACCTCACCTAATTGAGAAATCCTAGAAAAGACAACTAAAGTTAAATATGATTTTAGTGGTACAATTTATTAGCAGATTATTGGAGGGTTCAAATGATATTTTTCGAGAACTAGTGATACTGTAATCACTAGGTGACCTTTGAATCTAAATTGTGCGCAGATTTCCTCAAATCTATATGCCACGATCATACAATATTTGTCACATTGTCATATATCTGTAGGTTTCACAGTGCATGTTTCACTATGGCAAGTAGAAGATTTGTCTAATATGAAAAATCTTATGGACTTGAAGGCCCTCTAGGTTTATGTAGCATACCAGGCTAACATCCAAATATTGTTTTTTGCACATCAATGGAATTGATCCATTTAGAGGTGCTCCTTGAGGGTATTTTTCACATCTAAACTTTAATTTCATATAACAAAGTCAGTGTTGTTGTTACAACAAAGAATTGCCTACAAGTGGTAGTGACAGTGTTAACTTATAAAGCAAAATTTCCACTTAACCAAGGTAGATATATCAATTTATAATAGGAAAAATCGCTATATAAGGCGGGGGTGATTCAAAGTTAAAATAATTGCAAGGCCGAGTAATTGCACATGTTTGTATATATGTGTATTGAATAGCTTCCCAAATTCCAAAAATTGCTAAGGGTATTATGTCCATACTCAACAATGTCATATGGTGACGTGGATGAATTGGGGTGGAGAAACATAATCTAAAATTTTGCTAATTTATGCTATGACATTTCTTCTTAACCTCCACAAAATTTCACTATCTAATACAACCCAAAAAAATGATAGTGAAAATTCTTGGGCAACTTGTTTAAAACAGATTTGAAGATTAATCACAAACCCTATCTTCCATAGGCTATATCTTTGAAATTATAAGGAATTGGAACTTGAAATATTTACCACCTATAGCTTGACATTTCTCCTCTGTCCCACAAATTTCATGGTCGAATATGTCCTACAAAATTTTATAGTGAAAATGCCGATAGATGACTTGATTCAACGAGACAAACCCTAGGATGATAACTATAATAGAAAATGTTATGAACCCTGTACTTTAAAAATGATAAGAGGTCAATGAATACAATCCTCTTTGAGGGGGAAACCTTCGATTACAATGAATTCAATACACAAGACAAGATGATATGATCCTAAGATTGTGTCTCCTTGGTGTATATTTAAGAGAGAAAGGGTAAAGAAAAAGGTTCTGGATGACCTACTAATATAACATTGGAAATATAATAACTCAATATATAGGGATGAAAAAGGGGTTTTATGCTTAACATCCACACTAGTAAATGCCTTCTCTAGTGTCATGTCCTTGAAATCTTGTGAATACTCCTACGTAAGATATACACAACTATATTACCAGTTTTAGCCTAATATCTCATGGGTGGATTTGTGTCACAAAATAGACACTTAGAAGTTTTAATGATAGACTTGTTCTTCCTCTTAGCAACCCCATTTTTCCATGGGTTGCAAGGTATAGATAATTCCTTCTTGATACCAACTTTATTACATAAATAATCAAACTTTGCAAATGTATACTCTCCTCTATTATTTGAGTGAAGTATTTTGACCTTCCTTCTTGTTTGGTTTTCAAACAAGGCCTTGAATTTTGTGAACTTTCTAAACACCTCATTCTTAATCTTCAAAAAATGGATCCAAGTACTACAAGAGAAATAATCAATAAAATTTCCATAATACCAAATACCTGTCAAGGAAGGGAATGACATAGGTCTAGATATATCTTAATGGATTAGATTAATACTCCCTCTTGATATGTGTTCATTGTGAGGAAAATCAATATTGACATACTTGCTAAGAGCATGTCCTTTGTAGACACCTTTCTTATCCATCTTGAAGTCCATAAATCTATGTACTAGATTCTTCAAGGTACAAAGTTCTCCAGAATGTGACTAAGATGTATGTACCATAACTCACACAACTTGTTACTATGATGAACCAATGTGCAATGCTTCATCAAATCTACAATGAATGTATAAAGACCTCCAACAAGATCCCATTTTTCCACAATGTACATTTATCTTCTAAAAATTACCTCCTAAGCATAAAAAGTGGCTATATATTTTCCATACATGATACTAAAAAAATATTATTCTTCAACCCAAGAACATACAAACCATTATTCAACTTAGTAAAATCACCTATGAGTGTTTGAAAGGAGATATAGCCAACTCCTCTCATGTGATAAATGACATCTTCATCAAGCCCTACACTCATGCTTCCCTCTTTCTCCTAAATCCTATTGAATATAGACCTATCATATATCTCTAGGTTGAACTATCCACTACCAACAAACATTAGGCACATTTTTAGAATATAGGCAAGAGGCAAATTTCATATCCATCCTACAAATGCCGAAATATGAATAAGAAACAACCCTTCCATGTTTTGAGGTGATTTTCTCAAGAAAAATAGGTTTTCTTACCCAATGACCTAGGTAAACCATAGTGAATTTAACCATAACAAGCTTAAAAACCATGTGGAAAATTTTCAAAATTAAAAAATTCAATGCAAAAGACAAATTTACCTTCAACCTAGAAGGGTTCTTGGATCTTAGCTCTATGAATTTTAAGACTTGGGTTTCCTAGAAAACAAGGTACAAAACAACAATGGAAATAATACAATGTTTTCCAAACAACCCAAACTTCCCAAGAATTCAAGGAAAAATGTAACCAAGCCAAAGAGATTAGTTTCATCCTGTTTAGGTAAACATATATGCCAAAATTAATATTTGAAAATTCTCTTTTGCAATAGTAATAACAACAATATGAGAGCAATTGAAATTACCCTCTTACATTCTTTTATTATATGTCAAATCACTTAACATTTTCCATTTTACTTATGTCAAAACATCAAAGCATGCATTTATGTAAGTAACAATGCACAAATAACATATATGGATCAAATCAATTTTGGAACACACAAAATTTGAAAATATAGAAACTTGATTAA
Organism: Pinus albicaulis; assembly: GCA_034641835.2. Classification (NCBI taxonomy): domain Eukaryota; kingdom Viridiplantae; phylum Streptophyta; class Pinopsida; order Pinales; family Pinaceae; genus Pinus; species Pinus albicaulis. The sequence continues at coordinate 224,646,374 of CM076576.1, forward strand.
TATGTTTACGATGAAGGACATGTGAAAACAATAGCCTTGTTTGAAGTTTAGTGCAAATTCTCTTAGCTCTCCAAACCCTATCTAGGGAAAATCAACAAAATTATAGCAGCCAAGAAGATCCAATTTGCAAGAACCATTCAAACACATTAACTAAGATAAGGTATCCTCTCTTATTCTTCATAATTCCACCCTAGGATTTTATCACAAAACAAAATTCTCCAATATCCAAGGGATAAACCCTATCCATATGCCTCCAATATTCTCCAAGGTACTCCATCAAAACCAAAAAACCCTAGAAGTGAGAGAGAGAGAGTGCAAATGTGAAGACTCTAGATAGATAAATAGGTTAATGCACACTCTTCATGAGGTGACATCTCATCACAAGAGTGAAAACAAGTGAGTCAATGAACATATATGTATAGAATTGCTCTCTCCTTCCTTTCTTGATATAAGAGATAAGGGAGGCCAACAACACAATGTGGGCTTTAGACCTTACAAATAATCTACAATGAGCACTTATAGGCCAACATAAGTGAGATGATACACTCTAAAGTAAATGTGTCGTAGTGATGTTGTGCAGAATAATGGCTCCAAGGTAATGCAACTATGCAAGGTAAGTCCACATTCCTCCATCACAAGCCTCCATAAACTCCATAAATTTTTCTAAGCAATGTATTCCATGGGCAAAGTGCTCTTGCAAGAGAATTGTTAAAGCCCTAGGCATATTGATCCATCTCCAATCCTTTGAACATATATCCAAGTTACTAGATGTAAACCAGGCTTAATTCCTTCTTCCAACTTTCACAATGCTCCTCTTCCAATTCAGGGTTCTCTTAGACCAAGTGGATCCTTCATGGGCCCCTAATGAAGGGCTTCCATCAAACTACCCAGACAAATATAATTCGTATGGGAAGAACACTAATACACAACCATATGAGGTTTAACATTCACTAAAAAAGCTATCTTAATTGTACAAATCCATTAAGGACTATCTCTCATGTGCCAATCCATTTTGGACAATCTAAGGTATGAACGCACGCCATGTGACTCAAATCTTATGAAGCACCCCAAGAATGGCGTAGTTTTTTTTGGAATAACTCCAAAAGCTAAGAGGACTCCTTCTTGTCATGTTTCAAACTTGTGATTCATTTCAACATTCAATTTTAATGTTTGTGGGTATGCTAGTTTAAATATATACTATAATTACCTTGCATAAGATGTTTGTTCTATGTCACATGAGTAAAATAGTTAAGGACATGGTTGATACTTTCTAGCAGATAATGGAGTTATAGGTAAATAAGTTTGAAGAGAACTTCACCATCAACCTCTTAGACCACTTGCTACATATTCCACATGAATTTTACAAAATCACCTTTAATAAAACCAATTGTAGTATTATATTGACCAATCTATACACGAATTATCCATTGTGAGAGAGAAAATTTAATCATTTCATGCAACCCAAGACCAAAACGAAGTACTATGATATGTCTGCAAATAGGCAAGATTAACATGGAAGTTTGTTTGAAAAATGATGAAGGCCTTAATCTAAGCAAGCAAATAAGATAATCGTTTCATTTATAAGTATGCAAAAACCCATAGCTAATACTAAAAAGGCCCTTTTCACTTGGTATCTTATCTTAGAGAAGGTGGTTGTGTGGCATTGTGTGGTTTTCCGCAATCTCTTCCATGTAAGTGACCTTTATGTAGCTACTCTAAATACACAAGCATATCTTTTGGTTTCATGTTGTCTCTTGATCCACTTGACAATGAATTTTGGCTACTTTCTTCCCATACACATTGTTAGTTTTTGTAGCTTGGAAAAGTGTTCTAGTCTCTATTGGTGTCTATGAGGCTAAGGAACATAGGAGGATAATTATCTCCAAGACCCCAAAAAGTTGTTAAGGAAAATGTCTTAATTAGATTAATTAGCAAGTTTTTAATTTTTTCCTAAGTCCAACTTAGAAAAAGTGGTTAATTAAATTAGATTAATTGAGACAAAATTGAATTTTCTTTAGTGGCTTCTAGAAAAGTCATGAGAAAGGGTCAAGCTGATCTTAGCCATCAATTGGAGTTAAATCGTGGTCATTGATTCGTTAATGAGAGATTATAAGAGAAAATCGATGGGGCTTTTGGAGAGACAATTATTTGCAGCGAGAGTAAGGGCACAATGATAGCATGGAGGACACCAAGCAAGGAGAAATTAACAATGGTGGAGTAAATATTTCCAAAGAGAATTTCTTCATCAACCTCTTCCAGTTTCTGATATCCAGAGGGATATATGTGCAAGTTTGATTTTTTTGGAGGAGGCCGAAATTATTTTGGTGCACAAGGGTTTTAGGGAGGTCGAGTTTCCATTCACATGTATGGGAGAAATAGTTGTTTTAGAGGTAAATTTATTCCAAGGGAGGCTGTGAGGTTAGGCCGAGTTAGTTTTTGGAGGAGGTCGAGTTTGCCAGAGGTCGTGTGAGGTTGAATTCCTTTAGCTCAGGACAAACACACTTAAAAAGTGAGGCCGAATTATTTCAAGAGGGCCGGGTTGCATTACAAAGGGAGGTAGAGTTCCTTCCAAGTGTTTTATGTGCTGGTAGCGGAGAAAAACAATTGCCAAAGGTTTACCAGTTTACGAGAAGTAGTTGTAATTTTCAATCGAAGATTTTTGCCGGAGCATAATAATAAAATCCTCATCTACTGCGTTGAATTTGCCTTTTTTTTTTTTTTTAAGGACTGTTGTCCAAAAATATCAGTGCCTAAATTTTTATGTGTGTGCATTATTTTCTCAAATCCTGTTATTATTGGTGAAAATTGCAGTAGTGATTTTATTAGTTATTTGGCGTAATTAAGTTCTGAAGACAAATAATTTGCATAAGATAGGAGAATAATTTCCAGTAACTAAAATTAAAGAAATATCACATTGTATTAGAGAATATCTAAAGCGAATGGGTTTGCAAGAGTAAATAAGCCCAGGGCACAAAAAAAAAGTTGAGGGTTTAAAACCCAATTCAAATCTATCTGGATTCATTTTGTCCGGTTTCCAAAAAAGCAAATGTGGGATGCAATATTAAACTATTCCGGGATACTATTACAAATAGGAAGCTGATACTCATAATCAAATTTAAGAAACACATAGATTAAAAAACAAGAAAACGTTGTAAGTTATCTCACTCGAGTCAAAGTAGTGAAGGACGAGTTAGCAACTATTAGTGATAAACCAGATGATGATGATCTCGTGAGGATCACATTGAATGGATTGTCAAAGGAATGGGACATGCTCATTCAAGTTATTAATAAACGAGATACACTACCGAGTTGGGATCATTTATGGGATGATTTTAATCATGAGGAGATTAGATTAAGCCTTTTCAAGGGTAGCATCAATTGCCTTAGTAGGAAAGGGAAACATTAAAAAGGGATCGAATAAAGGGTCCAAGGGAGAGAAGAAGAAAAAGGACTTGAGTAAAATCAAGTGCTTTGGTTGCGGTTAGCAAGGTAACTATGTTAACCAATGTCCAAACTAGAAGAAGGGAGAGAAGAAGAAGGGGAAGTAGTAGACATAAAATTCAACAAAAATTGCGAATTTTTCTTCAAGGTTAGAGGATGAGTTCACTCTCATAACTTGTCTCTCTAGCTCTACATCTAGAGGTGTCTGGTATATTGATAGTGGATCATCATGCCACATGATGGGAGTTATATAATTATTTTCCAGTTATCAAGAAGAGGAGATGGGCTTCCAGATCCAGATGGGGAACAAGTCCAAATGTACTCCAGTTGGGAGAGGGACTGTCAACATTCAAAGGGCGTTAAGCAAGAGTACCAATGTTATAGATGTGCTACATGTGTCAAGTTTAAGAATGAACCCGATTTCATTTTCAACACTTTAGGACAAGGGATATAATGCCTACTTTCAAGGGCATAAGGTGTAGATTAAACACCAGAGTTGGAAGACAGTGAAACATATTGGGGTGAGGAGAAATAAGTTATATAACTTGCAGTTTGATACTCCAAGGGAATGATTAGTAGCAACAATAGCAATGACGTGGGAGAATTATGGCACGGGAGGATGGGACACATACACCATTGATCCGGTGATTAATTTTTAGCTAAAAATTGAAAGTCAAAACTGGCATCAAGTCATAATTTTAGTCATTATGAATCCAACGAAATTCATTTCACCTTAATCTGATATCATATGCTCAAGTTATCGTGTTCTAATTGTTTGATCCAACAACTGAAAAATGAGCAGGTTTGCTGAATGGGCCACTGAATAGGGTACCGTACTGCTGACATCATCCAGGGTGACTGTGCATGTATGCTCCAATAAGATCATGCCAAATGGAAACATCGTATTAGAAAAGTTGCTCATTTTTTATTGGGTCATGTTTATTACGGTGGATCAATGAGGGTGTGCCATGTGGCCCAACTAGAGTTTGCCATGCGACACCCCATGGTTCGCCAAAATTATGGTAAGGGTCGGATAGGCTGGGGAGGGCTTGAACCCCCGACCTCTGGTCTACTAACGCAACGCTCTACTGGTCCACCTAAGCTTTGGTTCTTAAAAACATAGGGCTTAGGTGCCTTTTAAAGTTTAACTTGGCGCAATTTTGGTGGAGGGGTCGGACTATTAGCCCCGACCCCTAGTCACGACATCAACATATAACCATGATGTTAAAGGTTTGGGGTTTGGGGACCAGCCTTGACCCATGGTCGAGAACCTCCCACATGACCAACGACACCAGATAGAAGCACCAACAAAGAGGGGGCTTGGGTGTAGCCCTAGCCCTAGGTATATTGGTGCCACATGACCTTGGTGTAGCAATCATTGACATGCAGTTTGAATGGGGGCTAGCCCCAGGCCATATGGAAACCAATTTGACTACAACGCCATGGAAGAAGGGAGATCGACGGAAAGGGAAGGTCGTTTTCCTAACCCTTGGCCTCGTGGATGTTAATAAGACCATGAACCAAAGTTGGCAGGCCCATAGATGTAGCCCAGGAGGGTTGAAATCTGTCACAAATTATTTGTTGTTTATATTCATGAATACCTATATGAGTTGATTGATGAGATGTTGCTTATGATTAATTTTACATTAAAAAATAACTCATAACTTGAAGAGACCTTTGAAAACCTGTTTAGGCATAAGACCCAATTTTCCTTGCAAAGCGTCAGAGGACGATCATTTTTAGGAAGGAAAAGTTCTCCTCCATTTACAGATCAGGTGGTATCAGAGCAAGGTTTTACCAAGTTGAAAGAATGGGCAAGAATGGTCTCTAAGAGCTAGAGGAGATGAATTTGTCTCTTCGGATGGAGAACATTGAATTGAGAAGAATACTAGAAATTGCTGAAGAGGAGAGGAGGCATACACACCTTCAGTTGAAACATGTGCTTGAGGAACAAGTTGTTGAAAGTTCCACTCTAGTGACAACAAAGGAAACCTCCAAAGTGAAGCCAATATGTGAGCATGTTTGAAACATAGATTGTGGACCATATGAGGAAAGTGATGCATGTGCATTTTCCAAGCATCTCATGGATTCTCATTATATGCTAGTTGGTAAGAGTGGGTGGCTAGAGTCATCTACAAAGTTGTCATCATCATCTAAAGCAAGAGACATGAATGGAAATTTCAAGGAGACAATAAGAATTTCAAGTTCAAGTCCTTCTACTTATGTTCATATCACATCTTTTGCAACATTTGTACAACATACCAAATGCATTGGTATGAAGCTGCTATATAAAATGGGTTATGAAGGAGGACGCCTCGACATCAATGGCTAAGGGACCACTAATCCAATTATGGTACAAGAGAGACCAAAATATCAAGGATTGGGATATGGTCAAATAGAGTTTGGAGAATTCTCTAAACAATTTGAGGCACAACAATCATCAACGAATGATATGTCACACCAAGATGGTGGTGAGAATGTTCATTTGCCTCCTAAAAGAGATGAATGCTTCAAAGGACCTTGCATGTCATCGTCTAGTCTACATCATCAAAACTGTAGCTCCAGGGAGAGGTATAAATCTCATGGGTGTTTTCCAAATGATGGTAATTTTGACTATTTGTGGAACAAATATCCTTGCACTTTTTGAGATGCATTTGAACATTGTTTGGTTGTTTGTGAGCAACACATGGTAATGGTCAAAAGAATGGATCAGATTATTGGCATCAAGAATGATGAATATCCTTCATACTTTAGGACTTCCTTGTCGGGAAGCAAGAGAAAGTACTTTTGTACCCATTGCAAGGTGCATGGGCATGGGAATGAACGATGTTGGAAATTATATCTAGAGCTTCATTCCAAGAAGGGAAAATTGATTATGCAAACCAATGAAAGGGAAGCAAGAGGTGGAGAAGAGGATTCACAACATTCCTAAAGCAACCTTCAAGGCAAATTTGATGCAAAAATAGAACCCATAAGCCTAGGAGAGACATATATTTGGTAGACTGTTTGTATAGTTTCTTTGCAAATTTGTAAATACTTGTTGTTTACCTATTTTGGGTACTTTTGTAAAGTGAAAAATAATAATCACTATGTGCAACAAGTATGTTTTTCATTGACATGTTAAGTTGTTGGCTCGTTTATAAGTCCAATGTTTGAGGACTTTTGGAATGTACAATGTTTGTCGTGTCATGTACACACCGAGGCAAGTGTTCAAGATGAAACTTGATGTGAATAAATCTTTGTTTAAGATTGTACATGATGACTATGGTTTTTAAGAAAAGCTAATTATGTCATTGAAATTTTGCAGAAATTTATTTTTGTGTACAAGCTTAGTTCGAGGATGATAAAGCAAGTTTGTATTGCTTTTGATCTCCAAGATGGGAAGTCAAGTTTGTATTGCTTCTGATTTCCAAAATGGAAAGTCAAGTTTGTATTCAACAATTTAACTTCAAGATGAATTTTTTTTTAGCCGTGAAAGATGGGATTAAAGAGAATGTTTAGATTCCACTCATCAGTGTTTTTGTTCCTTCATTAGCCATACGAATTTTGGCTCAATTCTTGACAGGACGATAGGTCTTCACAAAGAAGATAGGTGAAGTGCCTTAAATGGAGCTTGAAGGGAACCAACTGAAAGCACAAAATTTTGGATTGATTTTTTGGGTAATTTTGAGTTTCAACCTCATTTTATTTACTAGGAGAAGTAAACTTTTGGAGCCCAAAAGTTCCTAGTGGGGAGATATGATCTGGTGATCAAATTTTAGCTCAAAAATGAAAGTGGATAGAATGTTTTTAAACCAGATTCAAGTTGAAGTGTTCGTCGTTCTAAATCCAATGATGTTCGTTTCACCTCAATAAGATATCGTATGCTGAAGTTATCGTGTTTTTATCGTTAGGCCCAACAAATAAAAAATGCACAGGTTTGCTGAATGGGCAGCGGACGGGGGTACCATACTACTGACATCATCCATGGTGACTGTGAAGGTATGACCCAATGAGAGCATGCCAAGTGATAGCCTCGTATTGGTCGAGTTACTCATTTTGTATTCGGTCATGTTCATTGTGGTGCACCAATGAGGGTGTGCCACATTGATTTGATTAAGGTATGTTAGTAATGTTGTGCTAATTTCTCTTTCAGATTTTGAAACAAATGTTTTACATGTGCTTAAGGGTTCAAGTTCTCTTGCAGGTTACTGAGTTTCATGGGTGATTTTTATGTTAATTTTATGAACAATTTAACATAAAACAAAGACTGAACAACAACAATAAGAAGTACAATACATCACCATACAACACATTGACACAGGGATTTAATGAAGGAGTTCAAGCATCCTAGGCTACATCTCCTTGGTCCAGCTTCCATGGCTTGGGCCTTTATATTATGCTCAAATTTGCAAATTATGTGTTTAAAATGCTTTTATGCTCCTGAAACATGTTTCATTGAGTTTAGAGCACTAAAAAATGGTCCCTTATGTAGGTTTTAACCCTGTACAGAAATTATCTGCAAACGAATATTAAAAACAGAAAATAAACAATAGCGAGCGGATAAAACATAAAATAGATATAGACAGAGATTTTCCCCTGGATCCCAAATCAGGATGACCAGCTTGATTTTTCATTATATTCCTTTTAGTGTTACAACACTGATATATACATGCCGAAGCATACATAAACCCTAATCCATTAACCCTCGATTAGAACATAACCGTAGTTCCCTTGACCGAATCTACAAAATACCAGGGGCCGAAAAGCATCATGTCCCAAAACCATGTGCAAACCCATGCACAAAACCATGGGTGGGTCTGCCCACTGGAAAATAAGGTCCTTTTTTTTTTCTCAGGGCGTTGCGCTTGGCGCAACGTACAGGGCTTGCTTTTGCCCCCCCTTGTGACCCTCCCGTGCGTGACTAGTCGTGGAAAGAATATAACACATACCCAACATTCTCCCACTTGTTGTTTTCTTTCCGCAGGGGGCCACAAGAGAGCTTAGTCATTAGCCCAGATTTGCAACACCCATTGTTTCTCTACACCAAGAGAACTTCTGAGTGCTCACAGACTTCGTCAATTCATCTGCAACATTCGTCAAGGTGTCCACCTTTACCAACAACATCCTTTTAGCTTCAACCATATCTCTCACAAAGTGATATTGAACATCAATGTGATTTATCTTTGAATGATAAGTAGGGTTCTTAGCCAAGAAAATTGCACTTTGGCTATCACAGTCTATCCTTATAGCTTGTTTCACCAACCCCATACTTGAACACAATCTCTACAACCAAACTACTTCCTTGCTTGCATGAGTGGTTGCCATGTATTCTGCCTCTGTAGTTGAAAGAGTCATTACAAAATTTCTTTTACTCATCCAATTGACTACACCTCCAAATAGGCTAAACACATACCCACTTGTATATCTTCTTTGGTCCAAATCTCCAGCCCAGTCTGCATCAAAAAAACCACGAATGTCCAACACTCTTTCCAATCCTGGTCTTCCCTATTAGCACAAGACATAATCACTAGTGCCATGCAAACATCTGAAAACCCGCTTCACTGATGTCCAATGCTCCTTCCCTAGGTTTGACATAAACCTTCTCAATACCCCCACTGCATGTGCAATGTCTGTTCTAGTACAGACCATTGCATACATCAGGCTACGCACTACACTTGCATATGGAGCACAAGATATATCCTCCTCTTCTTCTTGTGTCTTGGGACACTATTCAATAGAGAGCTTTACACATACAGGAATCAAAACATTCATCGGTTTACTATCCTGCATATTAAACCTCTGTAATATAGTCTTGACATACTTCCTCTGGTTTAACTAGAGCTTCCTCTTTGCCTGATCTCTCTTAATTTCCATGCCCAAAATATAGTTTGCAACACCAAGATCCTTCATGTCAAATTTGGAGAACAGTTGGGTCTTCAAATCTTGGATAATTTCTTTGTCATTTCCAATCAACAACATATCATCTACATACAAGACCAAATAAATAACTCGGTCACCAATTAATTTAAAATAAACACAGTGATCCTCCTTGCCTCTGGTGAAGCCAAGTCCCCGTATATAGGTATCAAATTTCTGATACCACATCCTTGGTGACTGTTTTAACCCATACAGAGACTTCTTTAACTTGCATACCAGTTCTTTCTTCCCCTTCACCATAAAGCCTTCAGGTTGTTTCATGTAGATCTCCTCTTCCAGATCCTAGTGAAGAAATGTTGTCTTCACATCCATCTGTTATACCTCAAAATCAAATGCAGTAACAACAGATAAAAGTGATCTAATAGAAGTAAATTTGGCAACAGGAGAAAAAATATCAGCAAAATCAATTCCCGGCACCTAGGAATAACCTTTTTCTACCAACCGAGCTTTATATTTCTCCACCTTGCCTTCTACATTCATCTTCTTCTTAAACACCCATTTGCTCCCGATGGGCTTCCTTCCAGTCGGCGACTCCACCAGATCCCATGCCTCATTTTTATGCAAGGATTCCATTTCATCAACCATGGCCTCCTTCCAGAGTTTTCCATCCTCTGAATCTATTGCCTCCCTGACGGTTTTGAGATCATCATCAGTTATAGTTAAAGAAAAATTTGAACAAAAAGCAGATGGACTATACCTTTCTGGTTGTATTCTTTCCCGAGCTGATCTTCTCACAGCTGGAGTTTGTGGCTCTTCCTCTTCTGAGTCTTCTTCTGTTGTAGAGTCTAATTCATCCTCCTTTAGCTCAAGCTATATCTTCTCAGGTTCCTTTGGTAGGACTTCATGTTTAACAACATATTTCACCTCTCTAAACACCACATCTCGGCTGTACACAACCTTCCTTGTTTCTGAGTTTCAAAGATTGTAACCCTTTAAACCATCCTTATACCCAATAAAGATGCACCTTTCAGATTTATTATCCAACTTGGTCCTTTTCTCCTTTGGAACATGTACATATGCATCACATCCAAATACCCTTAGATGTGAAAGAGAGGTTTTCTTACCAGTCCATACCTCATGTGGAGTCTTATCCTCCAACGCTGATGAAGGTGATCTGTTAACTAAGTAACATGCAGTCTCCACTACCTCTGCCCAGAATTCTTGTCCTAACCCGGTACCACTGAGCATGCTTCTTTCCTTTTCCATTAGTGTTCTGTTCATTCTTTCTGCAACTCTGTTTTGCTGAGGTGTGTATGGAGTAGTCTTCTGCCGTGCTATACCACACTTCTTACAGAACTCTTCAAATTCCTTCTTGCAGAACTCCCCACCATTATTTGTCCTCAATGCCTTTATCTTCTTCTCTGTCTGGTTTTCCACCAGAGCCTTAAATTCTTTAAATTTGTCAAAGACTTCAGATTTCTTCCTCAAGAAATATATCCATGTATTCCTTGAGAAATCATCTATGAATGAAACATAGTACACAGACTTTCCCAGTGATGGAACTGACACAGGTCCAAACACATCACTGTGCACAAGTTCTAATATCTTGTTTTCCCTCTTAGCACCAGAAGGAAAACTCACCCGATTCTTCTTCCCATATACACAATGTTCACAGAAATCGAAATCTAGAGAGAAATTAGACATACCTTCTACCATACCATTTCTATGTAGTATCCGAAGGCCCTTCTCTCCAATATGTCCAAGCCTTTGATGCCATAGCATGGTCTTTTCTCTAGAGACAGCTAGGCTTTCTGCTCCTCTTTCAGGAACCACATAATTGTTACACCCATCAATAACAATGCTACCTTGTATCTTGTACAGAGTTCCAATCCGAACTCCCCACATTAATACCAGTGCTCCCCGAACTATATTGCAGGCATCTTTCTCAAACACTATTTTTACACCTGCATCATCCATCTTGCTTACAGAAATCAGATTTCTGGCCAATGCAGGAATATGCAGAACACCAGGAAGTGTTCTAATCCTTCCACCTTGCAGCTTCAGCTTGACCTTTCCACGTCCGACGATTATGGCCTTCCTATCATCCCCTAGGAAGACATCACCACCATCATATTTCTCATACTCGCAGAACCACTCCCTATGGGGAGTGAAGTGAAAGGATGCACCTGAGTCAATCAACCATGACTCACGATCTACATGTGTATTTGAAGAAGAAGCCAAATACACATCCCCACCTTCATCTGAGGTGGTTTTTGCCTCTGTAGAAGGAGCATCATCAGATCCCTTTCCTTTCTCAGGAGCTTTAGATCTGTAATCCTTTTTGTAGTGCCCTTCCTTTCCGCATTTCTAGCACACCTTTACAAACTTTATAGGAGATTTAGATCTCCCTCTAGATTTAGATCTCCCACTCGAAACCTTATTCTTGTTTCTATTCTAGGACCTTCCTCGTACAGACAAGACATCTCCATTATGGCCCTCCATATTTCTCCGTCTCATTTCCTCCGACAACAAGGTTGAGACAATATCATCAAAATTCAAGGTAGTTGTATTGCTACCTATTGCAATAACCAGACCATCCCACGAGTCTGGTAGAGAACAAAACAAACTGATGCACTTATCTTCATCTGAGATTTAATATCAACAGATGATAGCTGACTTACCACAGTATTGAAGGTGTTCAGATGCTTTGTCACCGAGTCTTCATCCTTCATCCTTAGGTTATACAACTTTTTCTGCAGGAACAATTTATTCACCAGAGACTTGGATTGGTACAAAGTCCCAAGTTTTTCCCACAAATTATTCACCGTAGCTTCCCCAGATACATTCAATAATTCAAAATCTGAGACACACACTCATATTGTGCTCTTCGCCTTCAGATCCAACTTCTTCCAGTCTTCATCTGAAATTTCCGTTGGTTTAGTACCTAGATCTACCACGATCCATTAGTCTTTATCCACCAGCAGATCCTCCATCTTGAGCTTCCACAACTCAAAACTTTGACCATTAAATTTCTCGATCTCTATCTTCCCGCTGCTCGCCATATTCTTTCGCCGCAAGAATTGATCCTGCAAATCTCCCACTGAACAGGGTCTACCTTAGTCCCGAGAAAAAAAACCCCTCAGTAGCAAAGGCGTCCCCTTGAAGCCGAAACAGTTCCGATACCAAATGTGGGTTTTAACCCTGTACATAAATTATCTGCAAACGAATATTAAAAACAGAAAATAAACAATAGCAAGAGCATAAAACATAAAACAGATATACACAGAGATTTTCCCCTGGATCCCAAATTGGGACGACCAACTTGATTTTTCATTATATTCCTTTTAGTGTTACAACACATATATATACATGCCGAAGCATACATAAACCCCAATCCATTAACCCTCGATTATAACATAACCGTAGTTCCCTGACCAGATCTACAAAATACCAGGGGCTGAAAAGCATCATGCCCCAAAACCATGTGCAAACCCATGTGCAAAACCATGGGTGGGTCTGCCCACCAGAAAATAAGGTCCAAATTTTTTTTCCTAGGGCGCTGTCCCGGATCCCGACAGGGGGGGCTGCTGCCCCCCTTGTGACCCTCCTGCAGCACCCAACGCAACGTACAGGAATAACTTTCGCCCCCCCCTATGACTAGTCGTGGAAAGAATATAACACATACCCAACACCTTAGCCTCTTTCTGCTCCTGATTTGGTCGAAAATTGGTTGAGTTATGACTTCTCCAAGTATGTTCCACAATTTCCTCCCCACAATTGGCTAACTGGCCCCAAATTGGGCTAACTGGACCTAAATTTAGTCAAACCTGTCGGATTTGTCGGAGCTGCCAACTAACCAGATTAAAGTTAATTAAACCTGCATTATCCGCTAATTAAACCAAATTAATTTTAAACTGATGCTTCGTTAGTTAAACCATATTAACATTAATTAATGCAGGATTATGGTTAATTAAACACACTTAAGGATAAGCACCCTCCTTCTCGCCTGTGGTTTCGGGTCAATGGTCGCATGGCTTGGGGGCTGGCTCCCTCTCCCCTTATTGACGGTCTTAACAAAATTCAAATAGATGTAGAGAAGGCATAGGGTAAGAAACATTGTACATCAGAGTTGGTGGCGCGACTTGTTAGCTGGGCAGAGGTCTCGTGTTCGACCCCCACCAGGTCCCTCCAGTCCATAACTAGATTTTTATCATGTGGTGGCCCCAGGCTGAGCCACATGTCTCCTCCTCATTGGCTTAACCACAACCAATAAGAAATTTCCAACACGCACCAAAAAATGCACCAACCAAACTCTACCACTTGGAAGCCCTTCATTTGCCAGATAAAATGCTTGACCAAACTGTTGACCTGCCCAGTCAGCATGCCGTGTCAGCAGTACAGACTGCTGATTGGGTTCCCTGTCTGCAATTTTTTACCAAATTTGCTTGTTTAGGAAAATAGACAGAACTCGTTTCTGAATCCATACGAAGTCCATTTCACGCGAAACGATTTGCGCTGGATTTAGAACGATGAACACTACACGATCATTCATGTTTCATGTCATTCTGAGAATTTTGATTTTTGAGCATAATTCTGAGCACCTGATCATTCCTCCCCACTGGAAGCTTTTAGACCCCAAAATCTCTTTCATTACTGAACATGTGGATGAGGGTACATTTCCCTCACCCTTCTAGTGACATTTCACTGGAATTTGCCTAAATTAAACAATTTGAACTTTACATAAAAACTAATATTTTTCCTTGGTTCTAGAGACCATGTCTTGCTGTTGTAGACCCCATAATGCTGCAATTTCCCAGAATTCATTGAACAACAAGCTGTTCTTGAAGAAACAAACTTGTTCCCACCTTAATCATTAATCAAAGGAAACTTGAATAACTTGAAAACTTTCTCACCTCAAACACTATCGAGATGGCCATTTTTAGCTTGTCTTTCCTTGTACTTGCATTGACTTTTGACCAAGTGTTTTCGACATTGCCATGTACCATTTTGAAACCAAAAATATATACTTGTGGAACCTATGCATTTTTTGTCATATTTCTTTGCCACTTGTTCTTTGATTTTTGCACCATTCAACATTGGCATCTTGTTTCCATCACTGTTCAACATTGATGTGGATTGCTCCAAATATTTCACATCTTGTTTACCTCTTTTCAAAGGCAACATGTTAGAGCCCTGAAACATATTATTACAAACATTAGAAACTTCAATGAAATCATCTTGCTTATTTGATGCATGTTCTTGAAAGGTCTCATTCATAACATCACTATGCTTGAACATTAACAAATCCAAATTTTAAGTTGCATTCAATATTCTCTTCATTTCTCCTACATGTATAAGAGACAGACTCATATTCTTCTTATGCGCTCTAACTATGTACTCAATTCCATTTTTGAAGAAGTGGTGCTTATTCTAATGGCGATGAAATACTGCCCTCCTATCATAAAGATAAGGAATTCCCAAAACAATACCTAAAATCTCAAGCATAACTACATCAAGTTCAACTTCGTTAAGAAAGTTTGAATTGATTGCAAACCTTAGGATGCACTTCCTTGTTACCTGCAAGTTTTCATTCTTGCATATCCACCCTAAAGGATAAGGTCTTGGATGTGTAAAAGTTTCTAAATTTTACCTCTTAACTAAGTCTTCAGAAATCAAATTGGCTTGAGAACCACTATCAAATAGTGTGTTTATTTTGGTTTTCTTTGAAACAACTCTAATATGAAAGAGTTCAATTATTGTATCATCATCTTGAGTTGCATTAGAACAAATTGATGAACTAGTGCTTGCTATGTTATTACCTTTCAAACCCATTGCTTTAATCTTGGTTTCATCTCATGAATATGAACCTAAGTCATGTTCAATGATGCAATTGTTTTCTCCTTCTCTTTGGTCTTAAGTTTGTTGGGCTTCAACTCTAGATGGAGTTGCCAACAATGGTCTTCATCATGGCCATTTTTTGAACAATGTTTACATGTGAGTTTCTCTTTCTCTATTTTAATAGAACCATTTTTCTTTCCTTTTCCATTAAACTTACCCTTTCCTTTACCTTCATACTCAATGAAACTATCACTTTTCTCATGTGCACTATGTTTATGTTTTGCTTCTAGATGTGTGGCTTGAACACAAACCTTATCTAAGTTTGTGGGATTGAACATGAGAATAGTATGTATAACATAGTTGTGCAAATCCCCAATATACTTTAACGAAGTGCCTTGAGAATATAAATTCACACTTAAAACTAGTTCTCTTCTCCTAAACTCTTGTGTATAATTTTGAGCACTTTTTCCCTTTAGTTGTCTAAAATTCTGCTAGTCCATAATGGATTTTTGCATGTAATATAGAGGGTAAAATTTCCTTTTAATGGCAGTAATGAAATAAAACCAAGAAATTGAGATCTTATTGTGTTTTTTAATCTTATCTTGTGTCCTTTCTTCCCACCATAAAAGTGCTGTACCCTCCATTCCCAAGGAAGCCAATTGAATCTTTATGTCATCCTCTTGAAGGTTCTGAATTCTGTAATAAAACTCCAACGGACGAATCCAATTATCAAGCTTATCAACATTCACTTCACCATTATACATCGGTAGATCAAATTGAACATCAAGTTTAAGTAAGGGTGATTTACCAGTTCCTTTTGAAGTATGTGGATGAACATATGGAAGGGTTGTGGTAGTGGAAGATGATCAAGAGGAAGGTGAAGTTGGTGGTGAGGATGATGGTGGTTTATTACCATCTCCATGACCTCCTCCTCCTGGAGAATATTCTCCTCTAGGAGGCCTAGAAATTTCACCTTGCATCCTTAAATTCCTCTCCTCATAAAGGACCTTTACCATCCCAGTCATATCAAAAATTTCCTTTTTAAATGCTCTTTCTTCTTCTGTCATGGTAGGTTCTCGTTCATGAGACATGCTCACTGAAGACTCAAATTCAATTTGAGGATGTGATGGTGTTGAAGACTTTGGAAACCCTACCCTTCTTCCTCTTGAGCCAACTACAGGGGTTTAAACCAGCTTCCCTTCTCCTCTTTTGAGTTTTAACCTTGTAAGCATGACACAAACTTGCAAACAATTAGATCCCTTCTTGCAGAACAAACCTAAATATTTGATACCAAAAAATATTTGATTAAGGTATGTTAGTAATTTTGTGGTAATTCCTCTTTCATATTTTGAAACAAATGTTTTACATGTGTTAAGGGTTCAAGTTATCTTGCAAGTTACTGATTTTCATGAGTGATGAACAAAAATAATAAGAAGTATAATACATGACCATACAACACATAAACACAAAGATTTGATGAAGGAATTCACCCCTCCTGGGCTACATCTCCTTGGTCTAACTTCCATGGCTTAGGCCTCTATATTATGCTCAAATTTGCAAAATGATGTGTTTATAATGCTTTTCTGCTCTTGAAACCTGTTTTATTGAGTTCAGAACACTAAAAAATGGTCCCTTAGCCTCTTTTTTCTCCTGTTTAGGTCGAAAATTGGTTGAGTTATGACTTCTCCAAGTTTGTTCCACAATTTCCTCCCCAAAATTAGCTATCTAGCCCCAAATTGGGCTAACTGATGCTAAATTTAGTCAAACCTGCCGGATTTGTCGAAACCACCAACTAACCAGATAAAGTTAATTAAACCTGCATTATTCACTAATTAAACTAGATTAATGTTAAACTGGAGCTCCGTTAATTAATGCAGGATTATGGTTAAGTAAATGAGCTTAAGGATAAGCACCCTCCTGCTCACTTGTGGTTCTAAGTCGGTGGTCACATGGCTTAGGGGCTGGCCCCCTTTCGCCTCATCGACAGTCTTAAAAAAATTAAAATAGACGTGGAGAAGGTATAGGTTAAGAAATAATGTACAACGAAGTTGGTGGCATGGCTTGTTAGCTGGGCAGAGGTCTCGTGTTCGACCCCTGCCCGGTCACTTCGGTCCATAACCAAAATTTTATCGTGCCATGAGGAGGACACATGGCAGCTTCAAGCTGAGCCACATGCCTTCTCCTCATTGGCTTAACCACGAACAATAAGAAATTGCCAACACGCACCCAAAAATGCACCAACCAAACTCTTCCACTTGGAAACCTTTCATTTGCCGGAGAAAATGGTTAATTGAATTGTTGACCTGCCCAGTCAGAATGCCACTTCAACAATATGAAATGCTAATTAGGCTCCATGTTTACAATTTTTTACAAAATTTTCATGTTTAGGAAAATAGATAGAACTCGTTTATGAAGCCATACGGAGTCCATTTCGCGTGAAACGAGTTGCGCCAGATTCAAAACGATGAACACTACGCGGTCGTTTAGGTTTCATGTCATTTTGAGAATTTATTTTTGAGCATAATTTTGAGCACCTGATCACATGTGGTCCAACTAGAGGACACCATGTGGTACCCCAAGGTTGGCCAAAATTGTGGTAGGGGTCAGATAACTTGGGCAAGGCTCCAACCCCCGACCTCTGGTCTACTAATGCAATGCTCTACTGGTTTGCTTAAGCCGTTGTTCGTAATATCATAGGGATTTGACACATTTTAAAGTTTAAATTGGCACAATTTTGGAGGAGGGGTCGAGCTGTCAACCCCAATCCCCAATCACGACATCAACATATAACCACGATGTTAAAGGTTTAGGGCCCGAGAACCAGCCCTGGACCCTGGTCGCGAACCTCCCATATGACCGACGACAACAGAGAAGAGTGCCAACAGAGAGGGGGCTTGGGTGTATCCCTAGCCCTAGGAGTATGGACGCCATAAGACCTTAGAGGAGCGCTCACAGGCAGGGAGTTTGAATGGGGGCCATCCCTAGGACATACGACGAACAATGTGACCGCGATGCCATAATAGAAGGGAGCTCGAAGGTAAGGGCTGGCTGTTGGCCCAGTCCTCAGCTCTGTGTACATTAATAGGACCACGAACCAATAGTTAAGGGCCAAGGCTGGTGGGGGCGGGAAGTTAGCCCCGACTGCATGGCCCATGTGGCCAAAATTTTCTGCACATAAGGTTATTGGATGAATTAATGGTCCAAAAAAATGCACCTTCTGTGGGTGAATTTGTCTCCTTTGCAACAGAAAAGAAGATGAAATTGTAGGACAATTAGCCTGCTAGTCCGAATGGTAGGATGAATAGCATAAGAACTTCATTCAGAGGAGGCAAGAGCCATAAATTAGTGATTTTTTAACCTTTTGGGGCTCAAGAAGAGTCTAGCTAGTGGTTCTTGGACATTCTGGATCTAATGGCGACCTCTCTTTGTTGATTTGATAAAATTTGAAGAGACTTTTTACAGGTTCAAGTCCATGGGTGTATGGATCAATAAGTGTTTTGGAGCAATTCTAGAAGGTGTTTGAGCATGGAAAATGCCTTGTAGGGATTTTATTACCTTCAGATGTTTATTGCATCAACTCTTACTTGCATGGTTAATCTCATTTATTCTTTTCCCACTATGTCTTGTTGAGGAAAGATTTATTTTTGTATTTAAATGTGGAATTGAAGTACTTGTATGCTCATATTGCTCATTTTCAGATGGAGTACAGGGTCTTTGTAGGAGACACCTTGTGTTTCTGATGGCTTCATGAATAACTATAGGTTGTGATGCTATTTAGAGTGAGAGTTATTTATAGGAGAACATTTCCTTGAAGGGGAAATAACCACTTGTTTTTTCAGCAAGCTTTTATGTACTATTTTCCACTGAATATATGGAGTGGTCTAGTTTATTAGCAGGGGCGAACATGTACCCCAGGAAGGGTGAACTTCATCACCAAATTATTTGTTTTTTCTCTTCATGAATGCATGTATGAGTTGATTGATGAGATGTTTCTTATGATTAAGTTTACAAGAAAAACTAACTCATAACTTGAAGAGACCTCTGAAAACCTGTTTATTCATAAGACCCATTTTTCCTTGCAAAGTGTCAGAGGATGATCATTTTTAGGAAGAATAAGTTCTCCTCCATTTTTAGATCAACCATGGAGAAATTAAGTTTCTCATGAAGGCTGTAATATGAGTTCCATAAATTGACAAGAAACATGTTGATGAGTGCAAAGGGTGCGTGCTTGGGAAGTTTACAAAGGAAACATTCCTAACGAGTGATAGTAGATCCAAGGGTGTGCTTGATTTGATATATTTTTATATAGGTGGCCCACTGTCTACAAAATATCTCAGGGGTTATGAGTGCTTCGTAAAATTCATTGATGACTTCTCCACACAAACCTGGATATATTTCTTGAAGACAAGGGATGAAGTCTTAAGTCACTTCCAAGAGTTAAAGGCTTGTGTGCAGAACATGATAGGGTGAAAAATAAAGGTTCTTCCTAAAGATAATGGAGGCGAGTACGCAAATAAGGTTTTTACAGGATTTTGTGTGAAGGAGGGAATCAGGAGAGAATGGATAGCTACATATAACCCACAACAGAATAGGGTCGCAGAGTGGAAGAATATATCGATAGTTGGAGTAAAAATGGGAAATTTTGTATGACCATGACATGCCTAAATTTCTCTGGGTAGAGGCATGTAGTACAAAAATGCATATTCAGAACAAATTTCCTCACAAGGTGTTGGGGAAGATGACACTCGAGGAGGATTTAGAAGAAAGAAACTAGGGGTTGGACACTTCAAAATCTTTGGTAGTATATCATATTTTGATGTTCCAGATGAAAAACATATCAATTTGGATTAGACTATGGAGAAGGGATATTTCGTTGGATACAGTGAAACATCCATGGAATACATGATCTATATTCCTAGTACCAAGAAGATTATCATGAGACAAGATGTGAAATTATAGGACGAGAAATCCTTCAAAAGATCTCGCGAGTTGCCAACAAATGATTAGAGTGGGCCAACAAAAGCTCCAAGAGTTGATAAGGGATCTCAGTCTCAAGGCACTAGTACAAGTAAAATGATGAGTACCAATGTAGGTACATGTGTAGAGGAGAGTTCACAATATATGGAGTAGCAGGGACAGGATGAGGAGCACGAAGCTCCACCCACAACTAGTGGAAGAAGAAACATGGATATGCTTGAAACATTGAGAGTTGTGCAGAAGTTTGTGGGAGATCCTAGAACAAGCACCAGAGAGAGGAAACAACCATACAAGTATAAGTCATTGGTGACAAAGGTCATTGATAGAGAGACTTATATATGTCATGAGGTAGCATAACATCAGGTGTGGTAGGATGCAATCGTGGAGGAGCACAATTCCATCATGCTGAATGATGTATGGGAAGTCATGCCTAAATAGGTAGATAGGGTAGTAGTTGGCTCTCGTTGGATATACAAGATCAAATATGTTGCAGATGGAAATGTGGAAAAGTATAAGGCTAGGTTCGTGGCAAAGGGTTTTCTCAAGAGGAAGGCATAAACTTTGATGAGAGATTTTCTCCAATGGACAAATACACTTCAATCAGGTTCGTGATCTCATTAGCAGCGCATAAGGAATGGAAAATTCATCAGATGGATGTCAAGACCACTTTTCTGAATGGAGTAATAGAAGAGGAGGTATATATCGAACATCTAGATGGATTTGAGATGCATGGAATGGATACTCATGTTTGCATGTTAAAGAGGGCGCTATAAAAACTCAAGCAAGCTCCTAGATTATGGTATGGTTAGGTCGATAATTACTTACAACAAATGGACTTCATGAAGAGTGAGGCAGATTCTAACCTCTACTATTTTATGGTAGGAGGTGAGCCACTCATTCTCGTACTATATGTGGATGATCTATTTCTGACAAGGTCATCGGGGCTAATAAAAAATTGCAAGAGGGACTTATATATAAAGTTCGAGATGAAGGATTTGGGCTGATACATTCTTTCCTAGTACTTGAGGTATGGCAAATAGATGGGCAGATCTTCCTTGGTAAAGGGAGATATACTATAGATATATTGAAGAGAATTAGGATGCAATATTGTAGACCCATGTCTACACTTTTGATTACTAACTTAAGGGAGATAGATGCATTAGAGGAGGCACCAGTGGACCCAACCTTCTATAGGTAGCCTATTGTATCTCTTATTTATCTAGTCAACATAAGGGCAAACATTTGTTTCATGGTCAACACTCTCATTTAGTTCATGATCAAGAGATCATGTCCAAGTTATGAAAAATGCTCAAAAAATTAAAGTGTTAAAAAATGGTTGAAATATGAACAATTGTAAAGGTCTCGTCGTTGCGATTCTGGAGCCGTGAACGGTTCTCAAAACCGAGGTCGTATGCAAAAGTTATTGAGGTTTGAAATCATCCAGTAAACTCCAAAATTCTGTTGACCAAGTTTGACTTTTATAAATTTGGAAAAATTAAAAAAAAGAATATTCTAAGGAATATTTCAAGATTATTCCTTAGAATATTCCCCAAAATATTCCATATGGGCAGCTTGGGATTCGTTAATGGAATGACTTGTTATATTGTGGCCAATCAGAGGGTGCCACGTGGCAAGCCCAGAGGCCACCACGTGGCCCCAGGCCGGTGGAATATTGGGCGTTGTAAAATTTTTGTGACTCTATAGGATTTGAACCACAGACCTCCTACTCGCAGGTCACACGAATTACCGTCGCACCATTCGCATATGACTTAACCCTTATGTATTACAACATAATTTTATAGTTTGAATTTGAATGTGGCGGAAGGGTTAAGGGGCTAGCCTCGACTTCATGTGACCCTTCTCTCGCAACCGGAGGCTTCTCAACCCGCAACCACCCTTCGACGGTTATGGTTAAGCGGGAGTACTGCCATGTGAACCCGCCAGGTGTATACATTAATTGCCACGATTTCTAAACAGTTTTGCCAAAACGGATTTTTCCAATGGTTTCGGCGGGGGGTCATGTGACCACCCCGCCCAACATTAAATGCCACTTCTGACAGTTTCTTCATTTTGGAGCAGGTCCAAAAATTTTGGGGTTTGGCCAACTTTGGCGCCCTTAATTGCAGTTATTCCACTTTTAGTGGGGTTTTTGGGGGACATTGCGCAGTTTTCTTGGAGAGGCCATAACTCCCTCATTATTGAACGAAATTGAGTGCAAAAATAGTCAATTTTGGGTCTCTTTGACATTATGAGTAGTTTGGCATAGATTTCAGGTCGAACATAGGTGATATTCAGAAGTTTTAGCTTTGGGGAAGATCAAGGAGCCATCAGGGCCATCATGGAGAAGGCAGTGTATTGGGCATCCTTTATCAGTTTTATGTAAATGAGTAGTCCTCTCTAGATATTTCATATCTTCTGAAGCTGATTTTACAGAGAAATTTTCCAATTAAGGCTTATTTTCACTTGTACTTTCATTTTGAGCAAATTAATATAAGAGGGACATGCCATTTGGGAGGCTTGGACCAGCAGATGTAGCCCAGGAGGGGTGAACTACTCAAAAAATAGCTGAGTAATGTGATTTTTTGAATTTTATATTCTGTTCTTTGATGCTGTACAATGATAAATAGTTAAAATAATTAATCAATCCTCTCACGGAAACCTGTTAAACAAAGCCAGAACTAATTATTTAACCTGCAATTTAAGGAGAACATTTTGCACACATTATTATATTTGTTTGGATACTTTGCATAGCGTAACAAATATCATTCATTCAGATCAGGTTGGTATCAGAGCTCAGGTTTTGAGCATTATGAGAGCTAGTGTTTCTCTCCCTATTGTTCTTGTGCAAATTTTTTTTAACTGTTTGCAAGGTTTTTGAGGCTTACTAGGCTGAAGCTTAAGAGAGGAGAAGGTCAATTGGTAAGGAATTACAGTAATCCTCAGCCAAGGAGGGCAAGAGTGCCATTATCTCCACCTTCAATTTCACCTCCAAGAGAAGAAGAAGAAGCCATAAGCATGTCTTCAAGGAAAGGTGTTAAAACAGGGTAAAAGATTGATTGTTTTACTGTTTGCAAATTGACTGTTGTTTGAGTTTGTTGGAGGTGAAGGGATAGCTACTGATTAGCTAAGTCCTGGAGAGGACAAAAATGAAGAAAGGTCTGGAGGCATCTTCCTTACCCCAAAGGACCTCAAAGTCACCCTTGGAACACAAACCTTCTTGACGATTGTTTGTTAAGAAGCTCTTGGAGTTTGTTTGTTGTTTGGCTGCTTGAATAAGAGTTTGTCTCTACATCCATTTGGCTAAAAAAAATCTTTGTAATTTGTTTTGAAATCTTTGAGAACTTTGTTGAAGTTAATTTGTTCATTAACATCATAATGACAACTTATACAAGTGAGGTTTCCTCCTTCACAAGATTCTTCGATGAAGATATGAAGCTTGACTTTATTATATTGAAGGACATGGTGCAAATTCTATTTGAGGATAAAAGAGAAAGCACTGAACTTCATGAGCAATTGTTTTCCATGAAACAAGGGAAGGAAGAAATTCTTCAAATATTGCATAATATGGAGATGCAGCTCCATCAAGCTCAAGAAGCTTTGACCAAGAACATGCGTGAGGAAGAGGTAATCCATTCTAATTTGCCTTCAGTTTCCTCATTAGAAAGATGTGTTGGTTCTTTTGAAAAGCATATGAGAGGTATAGGGTCCAAGTTAATGATTAAAATGGGCTACGAAGGCAAGGGTTTAGGAAAGCATGCACAAGGCATGGTTGAACCTATTTTGGTTGAGGAACGACCCAAGAATTTTGGTGTTGGTTATGTGCAATTTAATGGCGAAGACTCCAAAACCATG
This sequence comes from Pinus albicaulis, assembly GCA_034641835.2. NCBI lineage: Eukaryota > Viridiplantae > Streptophyta > Pinopsida > Pinales > Pinaceae > Pinus > Pinus albicaulis. Next base: position 224,670,341 of record CM076576.1, read on the forward strand.
AAAGCATATGAGGCAAATTCAAAGAGAACTTTTGTTCCAAGTTATAAGATGCAAATATTTCAATTTTGTTTCAAATATTATTGAAATTTATTTAAGCCTTTGTTGCAGCAAGAAGATGGTAGACATGCAGCTTATGGCAAGCATGCAAGTTTAGAAAGTTTTCAAGACAAGAACGATGATGTTAGTCTGCAAATGAAAGCTGGAGCCTCTACTAGTTCATCTCCTCATGAAGGCAAAAATGATGAACATGAAAAGCAACACAAGTGGTATAAATATTCCCATGATCAATTTGGTTGTGTTTCTGCAAAGCATGATAATTTTGCATGCTTAAATGGAAGAAATATTTGCTGTACATATTGTGGTCGATTTAACCATGATGTTTCGAGATGCTAGATGAGGAAGAAGGCATACAGGAAGCAGATGAAGCAAATACAACTTTCAAAGAAGTTTCATAAGACTTGCACATATTTCCAAAAGAAGGGACACGTTGTCTCCCATTTTTGGACTTTGCATCCAACTAGTCGTCCCAAGCACATGCAGCAAGAGGACAAAAAGATTGGTGAAGGTGGAACCAAGGATTCCATTATTGATGTGAAAACGGAAGTTTCACATGATGAAGAGTTGCAGCAGCAAAAGTCGCCATGGAAGTGGCTTGGTAAGAAGTGGATGGACTTCTTAGCACAGTAAGACATACTCATTTTGTACATATGAAAATTTTGGTTGTATGCATGTATTTTATGTTGTAATCTCTCATTTGTTTGAGCCACCTTGGATCATTGATCAAGGCAACAATGTTCAGGATACTTCTGCAAATTTCTCGCTAGAAATTTTCTGAGTGAGTGCAAGAAAGACAGTTCTTGACAGGAGGACAAGCGCATCGAGGATGGGAAGTGTGAATTGCTTTCTAATTGTGGTTCAAAGTCACTAGCCATGCAAGGCAAGTGTTTGGAGGCTGAAGAGAAGAGGGTGCTGTACTCTCATTTACTGTACAAATCAGTTTCAATAGTCCAGAGAGCTTTTGGGGTCCAAAATCTTCCCAGTGGGGAGGTGTGATTAGGAGATCATGTCCAAGTTATGAAAAGTGCTCAAAAAATGAAAGTGTTCAAATATGGTTGCAATTTGAATGAACGGAAAGGTCTCGTCACTGCGATTTTGGCGCCGCGAACGGTACTCAAAACCGAGGTGTTATGCAAAAGTTATTGAGGTTTGAAATCATCCAGTAAACTCCAAAATTCAGTTGACCAAGTTTGACTTTTTTAAATTTGGAAAAAAAAAATTCTAAGGAATATTTCTGGAATATTCCTTGGAATATTCCATATGGTCGAATTAGAATCCGCCAAGTGGTAGCTTGGGATTCGTTAATGGAATGACTTGTTATATTGTGGCCAATCAGAGGGTGCCATGTGGCAAGCCTGGAGGCTGCCACGTGGCCCCAGGCCAGTGGAATATTGGGCATTGTAAAAATTTTGTGACTCTACAGGATTTGAATCGCAGACCTCCTACCCGCAAGTCACATGACTTACCGTCGCACCATTCACATGTGACTTAACCCTTATGTATTACGACATAATTTTATAGTTTGAATTTGAATGTGGTGGAAGGGTTAAGGGCTAGACCTCAGGGCTAGCCCCGACTTTGTGTGACCCTTCTCTTGCAACCGGAGGCTTCTCAACCCGCAACCACCCTGCGACGGTTATGGTTAAGTGGTAATACTGCCATGTGAACACGCTAGGTGTATACATTAATTACCACAGTTTCTAAATGGTTTTGCCAAAACGGATTTTGCCAATGGTTTCGGCGGGGGGTCATGTGACCACCCCACCCAAAATTAAATGCCACTTCTGACAGTTCCTCCATTTTGGAGAGGATCCGAAAATTTCGGGGTTTGGCCAACTTTGGCGCCCTTAACTGCAGTTATTCCACTTTTAGTGGGGTTTTTGGGGGACATTGGGCCGTTTTCTTGGAGAGGCCAGAACTCCCTCATTATTGGACCAAATTGAGTGAAAAAATAGTCAATTTTGGGTCTCTTTGACATTATGAGAATTTTGGCACAGGTTTCAGGTCGAACAGAGGTGATATTAAGCAGTTTTAGCTTCAGGGAAGATCAAGGAGCCATCAGGGCCATCATGGAGAAGGCAGTGTATTGGGCATTCTTTATCAGTTTTATGTAAATGAATAGTCCTCTCTGGCTATTTAATATCTTTTGAAGCTTATTTTGCAGATATTTTTTACTATTAAAGCTTATTTTCACTTTTACTTTCATTTTGAGCAAATTAATACAAGAGGGACATGCCATTTGGGAGGCTTGGACCAGCAGATGTAGCCCAGGAGGGGTGAACTGCTCAAAAAATAGCTGAGGAATGTGCTTTGTTGAAGTTTATTTTCTATTATTTGATGCTGTACAATGATAAACAATTAAAATACTTAATCAATACTCTCACAGAAACCTGTTAAACAAAGCCATAACTAATTGTTTAACCTGCAATTTAGGGAGAACCTTTTGCACACATTATTATATATGTTTGGATACTTTGCATAGCGTAACAAATATCATCCATTCAGATCAATTCATGGTAGAACCAATACATTACATTGGACAAAAACGAGACATGTGTTATGATATCTACAAGGTACAACCGAGCGTGGGTTGAGATTTACTCAAGGTGATGGTGTCATATTGATGGGATATATAAATAGAAACTAGGCAGGTAGTGTAGTGGATGAAAAAAGCACCTCAGGATGTTGCTTCAGTATTGGATCATGGGTTTTCTCTTGGTGTAGCAAGAAGTATAAATCTGCGGCATTGATTTTTGCAGATGCAGAATACATGGTAGTAAGCATGGCCACATGTGAAGCTATTTGGGTTAGGGAGCTGCTAGTGACACTATTTGGTAAGAGGATGGATTCAACCAATATTTATTGTGATAATCATAGTTTCATTAATATTTTTGAGAATGTAGTGTTCCATGAAAGGTTGAAAAACAAATCGACATAATATACCACTTCATTAAAGAATGTGTACAACATGGATCAATTAGGCTACAATATGTTTCCATAGATCAACAAGTTACATATATTCTGAAGAAGGCCTTGGGTAAGGAAAGATTTTCTGCTTCAAAGAGAAGTTGGGAGTAATGGAGAACACCTTCCTCGCTAAGAGGGAGTGCTATTTTTTGTATCTCAAACAAATGTTTTAGTCTCTATTGGTGTCTATGAGGCTAAGGAACACATGAGGAAAATTATATCCAAGATTCAGAAAAGTTTTCTAAGGAAAATGTCTTAATTATATTAATTAGCCAAATTTTAATTCCTTTCCTAAGTCTAACTTAGGAAAATTGGTTAATTAAATCAAATTAATTGAGACAAAATCGATTTTTCTCTAGTGACTTCTAGAAAAGTCATGAGAAGGGGTCAAGATGATCTCCATCAATTGGAGTTAGATCGTGGTCGTTAATTCATCAATGAGAGATAATAACACCAAGTAATGAGGAATCAACAATGTTTGAGTAACACCAAGTAATGAGGAATAAAAAATGTTTGAGTAAAGATTTATAGAGATAATTTATTCATCAACCTCTTCTAGTTATAGAGACCCTGATGAAGAGATTTTCTAGTTCGATTTGTCTGCAAGAGGCCAAAATTATTTTGGTATGCAAGGGTTTCAGTGAAGTCAAGTTTGCATTCACACGTGTGGGAGAAAGAGACATTTTTAGAGGTCGATTCCTTCTAGGGGAGGTTGTGAGTTTAGGTCGAGTTAATTTCCATAGGAGGCCGTGTTAATTGACAGAGGCCGCGTGGGGCCAAATTCCTTCAGCCATGGTCACAAGTGTGGGTTGTATGCACTTGAAGAGTGACGCTAAGTTATTTTAGGAGGTGTGGGTTCTCTTGTATATGGAGTGGTAGCTGGAGAAAAACAATTTTCGAAGCTTTTCCAATTTGCACAAGCAGTTGTAATTTTCAATCACAAATTTTTGTTAAAGAATAATAATAAAATCCTCATCTATCACACCGGTTTTCCCTTTGGTGTTTTTTCTAGGGATTATTTATCCAAAAATATGAGTGTCAACATTTTTATGTGTGTGCATTATTTTCTCAGTTCCCATTATTATAGGTGAAAAATGTAGTATTGATTGTAATTGTTATTTTCCATGATCAATTTCTGAAGACAAATAATTTGCATAAGATAGGAGAATAATTTCCAGTAACTACATTTAAGGAAATTTCACATAAATCTCCTAGAGGAAACACTCCTAGAAGACAAATTTCCCTATAAAAATGGAATTTCATCATGTAGGGAACCTTATTGAAAGTGAAAATTTTGTGAATTGGAAAAAATGTAATGATATAAATTTTTATAATTTAATGAAGCCCCTATAGACAAGGTGGTTTTGAGCTAGCAAAGTTTCAATTTGAGTTATTACAAGTCTAGAAAGTGGTGCTAAATTTTATGGTCCCATGCCAAATTCTTAAGTACTAAGAGGTTGCATTATCTACCATAATTTGAGTGCCCTTGACTAATTCCCTATCACCTTTTGTAAGATCACTCTTAGCGAAGTGATCTCTGGACTCAACACTTGGTTGGATAGGCTATGAGGGAACTGTTACAAAAAAAATCAAGCACTTTATTGCAAAGCCTCACTAAGTGATCTAGAAAATGTGCAACAATGGAAGCATCACCATTAACCTTAAAAACTACTCCCCTCATTTCGGTGATGGACTCAATCCAACATAATGGAGGCTTCCCTAGTAGATCATAGGGATCAAGTAACACAAGAAAGTTAAAGGTAAATTACCCATCTGGGTACTATAATGGTTTTTCACCAATGAGTGATGTTAAGTAAATGGGGTTTAAGTTGGATTTGTAAGTAATTTCCACATTTGAGTTCAAAGGGTCCCATGGGTCTTCTAGAGGCTTAGGTCAACTAAGATACCCAAACACACATAATAAATAAATCACATTTGAATAAATTAAAATAGTATGTAAAATAAAAAATTGTAGCAATCAATTAGTTTATAAAACCAACAAATCTAGTTGCAAATTTTTTTATTTTCATTATTACTATTATTTAATTTTTAATTTTTAATTTATTTTTAAAATTTTTAAAATTTAAAATTTATTATTATTATTATTATTTTTTCCCAATAAAAACCTGTAATTCTATTACTGTGAATAAAATTACATTTTGTATGTGCTTTCGCACTCACGAAATTTGTGTTGTCTATGGACATATATCAAAAATTTATGGCTGGAAAAACATGCCAGAAGTCACCATAAAACCAACTGAAAACCAATATACATAGGTCAAAATAAAATACCAACAAAAAAGTTCAACTGAGAAGACATATAATATATTTATGTACTGATATTAAGACATAAATACAGACTGACACCATTGATGACTAAACAACCACTGGCATAGCCATGTGGATCCTCCAAAAAATTTACACAGTTCTGCCCATATCAAAAGAAACATGACAGAAAATCTCATCCTATGTCATCAACTTGCAATCCTTCAATGAAGGGTATATGGATATATTAAGAGGTAACCCAATTCATGTGCTCGCTAGTCTTCCAAACTTCGAGAGCTTGTGAATTTTCGACCTTAGAGAGGGTGTCCGCATCTTTGTTTTGTTCCCTGAAAATGTATGTGTAGTAAAGAATTTCGATCAAAAAATTGTTTAAAATGTAAAACCTCCTCTAGAATAGGCCTTGTTAGTTTTTGTAGCATCATATGGTGTTCTGGTCTCAAACTTTGTGGATAGGCTAAAACACGAGTTCTCAAAAACCCATAAATTGTTTCTAGAAATTCAATTTAGAGATAGCTCAATTAAATTAATTGATCAATAATTAAAAATTCCCAAGTCTAACTTAGGGAAATCGATTAATTAATAGTAATTAATTGAGAAAGGTGAGAATTCTCTAGAAACTCACATGGATCGACTTGGAGATGATCTCAACCATCGATTAAGTTCTAACCTTGGTCATTGGAGTCCCAACTGGAGAGTATAAGAATAGGTTGATGGGTAGATGGAGAAACACACAAGGTAAGAGCCAATAATGCGAGTTACTTGGGCAATTTGAGCTAGCCAGTAGTAGAGTTTGAGCTAGAGAGAGGAAATAGAGATAGAGAAGGGAAAGAAAGTGATCCAAAGTAATTTTTCCAATTCCGGAGAGGCAAAGAGAGAAGGTTGAGTTTATTTCTCCAGGAGGCTGCATAGGGCCTGCACAGAGCCTCAAAGAGGCAGTTCGATTTAGCTGAGATGGAGGTGGATTCAGTTGCCAGAGACTGGGAGGATCGTTTCCAAAGAAACAACACATAGGACAACTTGAGTAGCATTAGTTCCTGGTTGAGTGTGTGACATGCTACGTAGAGGTGATGGAGAAGTGTTGGCTCGAGGGGTCCTGACCCAGGTTTGGTAAGCAAGGTTTGCCAAAAAACCCCTATACTACTAGCCCTTTCGGCAGTGACCTGCTTTCGCAGGTCAAAGTCTCACTCGAAGTAGTATGGATGGGTGCTGGAACCAGGTTTCTGCACCCTGAGAAAGGATGGGTAAAGCAAGCAGAGTAGTGCCAGGTCCTGTAATCCCCGATTACCTTATTCTACGCAGAGTTAATTAAGTCTCTATTCGCATCCACGTGCACTAGATCTATAGCTATATGATTTTTATAACATCGACACAGCAATACATAAATAGATCATAACAGATCTGGATTTAAGAACGCGGTATACAGATCCTTTGTAGCTGAAGGACAAAAAACGCATAATACAACAATTATTAGTAATTCACATAAAAGTACTCACAGATTTAGTTCTCTAACAATCTTTCACATTCATTCATTCATTCATAAATTCTTCCTTACAATTCTAGTTCCCTTCCCAACCTATGCACACAACAGCAGGGTCCGCACACAGCTAGACTTGGATCTCCACGCACACAACTAGCAGGAGTTCGTTCCCCAAAACCCAAACAGATAGCTTAAACAACAGATCGCATCAATAGCTCATCATTTCTTATCCCTTACAATACAAAATGCATCTCTATTTATAACAATCTAGCCTCGAATTTCCTATGGTCCGCAACCCATGGTTTTCGGACCCCTAGTTTACCCTTTGACCCATTGCAATGCGTTTGGGGCTTTGACCCACCCCAAAACCCCTCCACTATGATAAATATAATAAAAAATATTCAAAATGGACCAGTTTCGTAGCTTGTTAGGAGACCCCGTTCCAACAGTCTCCCAAAACAATCTTGTGACTCATCCCGAGTCACTACAGCGGCGCGGCTTCGATTTGCGTGCGCAAGGTAGCCAGAGTGCGGAGGAGCGGTGGGAGCATGTCTTTACTCTGGGCTACAACTTGTTGAGCAATGTTGACCAGTGTCAGGGAGGCAGGGCCATCTGGAGCCACGATAACCCATTCTAACAGCCGATGGAGGCACGCAATGGCAGAGTAAGCATCTTCGACGAGCTAGAGTGCGGTATCAGCCCATGGTTTCAACCATTCTCGAATGACATGCTTGTTGTGGTGAAGGTTCTCAATCTTGTCCAAGATGGCTAGACACTGCGAGGAGACGGTGGAGGGTGAGGAGGCTCTGACTTGGTCCAGAGCAGCTTCCGCCTGCTGTAATTCCGTCTGGATATGCTGAAGCGTGGAATGGTGCTGCACTGCTGTCCATAATTGTGTAGATGTTTCGACCAATTGTGTGCCCTGCATCAGCTGTTCTTGAATAATTTTCGTTGCCTCTATGACCACTGCAATCCACTGGTCCCGTACTTCCTGAGGTATGTTATACTATTGGTGCCTGGCTCGGTCACGGTGGCGAACTTCGCGCAACACTCTGGTGTGCAGTCCGTGTAGGTCTGTGCGAGATAGCTGCACTAAATCAATTTGGATGTCCCTCGTAGTTGGATTAGGAGCATTGACGAGGGAAATTCGAGGGAGGGAACACACATTGCTTCGACTGGGCAGTGTTCTAAAGTTGCGGAGAAGCCGCAGCATGTCCCTGTATCGCGGTGTTCCTGCTGTGCGTGGCTCATGGAAAATCCTTTTTGTTGGGAGCCAGCGTTCACCCCTGTGACTGCACTCAACATTCCCAGGCTCTATGGTTGGGTCCATCCTAGCAACATGAAAGCGGGCAACCCAGAGAATGTTAAGGAGCGCAAAAAACTAGTACGCAGATAGCAGGAGCATGTTTTAGGGTGGATAAATAGCTTGGTGTGTAATTATCCAGCCATCCGCACATCGTCCAGAGCTATTTAATGGTGGAGTAGCCCATTCATGAGATTGACCATCGATCAGGTATATCAATCTTACCTAAATGGTCGCATTGACGATCTGCCGCCGATTGTGCGTACTTGTAAGATCCTTTTTCTATTAAATCGGGATGTGTTGACGGTTTTCTTACATGCCTGAGGTCGTTTCCATGAAATTTCAGACCACAAATGATGCCTGTATGTCATTCGCGTACCCTGAATAAAGGTCGACGCGAGGTGTGTTTGCAAGTTGGCCATCAGTCTTTTCGAGCCATGCGCTTCGCCCTTGGTTAGAACGTCCTTGCACCAGAGGGCTGCGTCACGTGTCCTCATGCCATTTATTACTTGAGGCATTCACAAATTGTTCAAATTACACATGGGTCCGGGCAGGTCCGTAACCCGACGCATGCCTAGGTTAGCGGTACCCCGGCAGGCCTGTCTGTGCAAGGCTTGATCGCACCCTTGAGTGTGGTATGTCAGCAAGTGTCTGCGTAGGTTGACTGACCTCGGAGTCCATCTGGCAACCGGGTTCCCTATGCACAGGATCACCCTTCTCCAATAGTTCTCCTGAGTGAAGAATACTGGTCCTTGCGTAGGTGCTCCGTGCAATGTTAGTGATAGTGCCTCAAGCCTGCGTTCCGTGGGCATATTAGGTTCAATCATCTCCTAAAAATCATCTGCGTCCTCCTGGAAGGGTAGGTTCCTTTCTGTGGTAGAGATGCGCTGAAAATTCCTGATGGTCTGAAGACATCAGAGCGCTGAAACTTCGTGCAATCAACCTTACTGATTTTCCAGCTCCTCATCAGAGTCAGAAAAACATTCACTGTCGTTTTCCCAGCAAAGCATCCCTTCATCTGTGGGGTTAACCCGATCTTCATCCTGCGCAGCTAATTTATAAATGTGATCTAATTCCTCTTCCTCATAGGCAGGCTCTGTATACCGCGGAACTTTTGCTGGATCTAGTGGTACTATGACAGGCGTACCTTTTCTTTCAAACACCATGCTGCATTTCTTGAGATTGATGACACCCCCCATTTCAATTGCCTAGTCCAGTCCAAGGAGTGTAGGGTAGGGATCCGCATCTTCCACAATTTCTATGACTTCAAAGTTAGCTATGACCCTTACCCCGGCGATGTCAACCATGAATTTCGGTAACCTCCCTAGAGGGATGGTTTTTTGTTGATTGGCCATTCGCAGCTGGATGGTGGACCATTATAATTTAGGTTCTCCCATTCGTTGCCATGTCTGCTTTGGTAATACATTCACCTCTGACCCCAGATCTAAGATAACCTGATCCATCTCGTAGTCACCAATCTACACAGTCAATTGCATCTCTCTTTCGGTATGCTTCTTATAGCTGTATAGTTTGTGTACATCCTTGGTTTCAGGGATCAAATTGGTCCGAACTGTGCAGGTATTCAATAGTGCTTGGAGATTACCTACAACCTGCGGACTTCGCAGCAGCTTCAAACATGCCTTTAAAAAGGGCTCAACCCCTTCCTCTATATGAGGTTGCATTGGCAGCTGTGTAGGGACTTTCATTGGTGTTTGTTCTTTGAAAGGAACTCCTTCCCGGGAGGCAAGCTCCAGCCCGCTATGTGTCATGAATTTTACACAGGGATCCACCTTTCTTAGCTCAGATTTAACTCTTTGTATGTTCTGCGTAGGGGTGGGCTTATTTTCCTGCATCTTGGCTATTCAAATTGGACAGTACTCGACCTCATGGTCCAGTTGCCTACAATATTTGCATGATGACCTGATGGGATTTGGGCATTCTTTGGCAAAGTGCCCTATTTCCCCAGAGTTGTAACAGACTATCTGCCCATGTCCTCGTCCTGCGCTTCCTCCCCGACCTCCTCTGGCTCGGGCCAGTGATCCTCCAAAGTGCGCAGAAATCCTTGGTGACGCAGGGTCCGATTGTACCCTATATAAGTTCCCACGATCCATCATTAAGTCATAAGTACGATAGTTCTGCTCATCATGTCCCACTGATTAGCAGACATTGTTGCTTTAGTTCTGGGACATACGCACCTAGCCGAGGGCAATGGTTCGTATCATGCAGTCCTGCTACTTGGAAATAATCACACCATAGTGCAGGTCAACCTGAACCTGGTCGTGATAGGATGGGTTCCCTACTTGCCCCTAGGCATATCGGACTAGGTCCTCCTGCTTGCATGTAATCCGTCAATAGAGGGCACTAATCCTTCATATGGCCAGACACCCTGCATCGTATGCACCAAAGATCTGCACAAAAATCCTTTCCTCACTGTTTTCGCAGGTTCTGTATCTCCATATGCATAGCCCCGAGTTGTTCCTGGATTTGTTGTACCCCTTCTGACGTATCCTCTCGGTGGGCAGCCTATAGTTTCATAGCGACTTCCACAGCCTTCTCCTGCGACTCAAAGGTCTGATGACTCATTGGAGTGCACAGGTGAGGTAACAACATAGCGATGAACCATTCCGTATGCTGTCTATCATCATATTCGAATCCTCCTTCCCTGATTGCTTTCTTCAGTCGCTGATCAGCCTCCCATACTGACTTAGACGCACCTTGTTTGAAGTGCTTTAATTTTGCTACCAACTGGGAATAATATTTCGGCTTCCTGAACTGGTGCTTCAAAGCGTTATTGATATCTTGAATAGATGCGCCCCCATTCTGGGCAATAGACCACATATACTAGTCCAGGGCCCTATCCTCGAAGGCCAACGACAACTGCACCCTTTTTATTGCATCACTTGCCACATTCTACGCAGTCCATAAAGAGTCTGCAATGAACCAAAATCGGTCCATATCCTCATCTCCTACCCCCTTGAAGGTAGGTAGTTTCAAATGCGCAGCCATATCACTGTCTAGGGAGGGTGGCAGTATAGGCGAATTCTTACCTTTGCGCGGACGAGGTGGCGATGTAGTTGGGGGATCTTACGTAGCTGGTTCCTGCAATGGATTGTAGGCGGATCTCCCTCCGTCAAGGTTGGTTCGATAGTATTTACCACTGCATGTCGCGCTCCCATCTAGATCCGAGGTCATTCAGTCAGTATGACTACACAAAACGCTCTTTTCACACAGTAATTTCTTGATAAGCAACGGTAACGTCCTCAGAAATTTGCCTCGGAATACTTTGAAGAATTGTCGTTCGGCCATAGAGTATGATACAAAATGATCAATGGAAAATTTTGTCACAAATCCTCCCAGCACACTATCCACCCAGTGATCCACCGTGCGTGTGATAGTATTATCAGTTTTTTCCAGCTGCTCAAGCAGCTTTCGGGTCCATTGAGTGACTCGCTTGTCCTTCCAACACTTCTGGAATTCCACAAGCCTGGCCAGCCACTCCTGGAGTTCAATTGCAAAGGTTACAAAGAATATTTCGTAGCTTTCAATAAGAATGTGCCTATTTTTCCACCTTTCCGCTGTTAACTTTTCACTGCAGCTTTCTTTTACTGCAAACTCTTGGATCTGTCTTTCGAACCAGTCTTAGATCTCTTTTCTTTCAGGCTTCCAATAATATATTTTCATTACCCGATTCCTCTCTCAAAATTCTTCCGGTCTCGATAACGGAACCATTTTTTGGCTCGAGGGGTCCTGACCCAGGTTCGGTAAGCAAGGTTTTCCAACAAACCCCTATACTACTGGCCCTTTCAGCAGTGACCTGCTTTCGTAAGACAAAGTCTCACCCGAAGTAGTATGGGTGGGTGCTGGAACCAGGGTTTCGCACCCTGAGAAAGGATGGGTAAAGCAAGCAGAGCAGTGCTAGGTCCTGTAATCCCCGATTACCTTATTCTACGCTGAGTTAATTAAGTCTCTATTCGCATCCACGTGCAGTAGATCTATAGTTATATGCTTGTTATAACATCAACACAATAATACATAAACATAACATAACATATCTGGATTTAAGAACGCAGTATACAGATCGTTCACAGCTTAAGGTCAGAAAACGCATAATACAACAATTATCAGTAATTCACATAAAATTACTCACAGATTCAGTTCTCTAACAATCTTTCGCATTCATTCATTCATCAATTATTCCTTACAATTCCAGTTCCCTTCCCAAGCTGCGCACACAGCAGCAGGGTTCGCACGCAACTGGACTTGAATCCCCACGCACACAGCCAACAAGAGTCCATTCTCTAAAACCAAAACAGATAACTTAAACAATAGATCACATCAATATCTCATCATTTCTTATCCCTTACAATACAAAATGCATCTCTATTTATAACAATCTAGCGTCGACTTTCCTATGGTTCGAAACCCATGGTTTTTTACCCTTTGACCCATTACAATGCGTTTGGGGCTTTGACCCACCCCAAAACCCCTCCGCTATGCTATATATAATAAAAAATATTCAAAATGGACCAGTTTCATAGCTTGTTAGGAGACCCTGTTCCAACAAGAAGCCTGCACAAAGGGTTTGGACGACTTGCTTGGAGGTTTCTGTTTGTGCTATGATTTCTTGGAGTGTATAATTTTAATGTAGATTCAAAAATGCTCATATAATGTACTAAAACATAAGACTCAAATATAATTTACTTATCTGTGGATGCAAATTCAAGATCGAGAACACATATAAAAAAACAAGCATCATAATTTAACACATATACACAAAGTTTTACATAGGAAAAAGAAACCGCACAAAACCCCTTCCTATATGTATTGCATTAATCAAAGAATCTAGATGAATACAATACCCTTGCTCAAGCTTGATCACAACCTAGGCAAGTATCTTCTATCCTATGCCTGAATGATCGAATTTAGCCGACACTTTGAAAATTTCAAGAATTCCCAAGCCCCTATTTCCTTGCAATGTTTTATGAAGAATTATCCCCTATCAATTAGGGAAATTGCTTATTGAGAATTCTACAATTCCTTTAAGGTCTTATTTGTCTGCATGCACCACTTGTACATCTTGGAAAATTCTACAACTGATAATACACTACCCTTGAACTCCAATATCAACTAGGTAACTCAAATTTCATGCATACATGAGTTAATTTAGGATGATTGATCAATTATCTGGTTAAACATTGAAGTTACGCCCCACTGCTAGACCTCCCACTAGCTCCTCCAATAGTTGGAACTATTTTAACTGACCTTAACTCAATTTAACTAAATTCAATTGTTACAACTAAAATTAACTCAACCTAGGCTCCTAAAATTTAGGAATCACTGTACACTGCTCAAGTTCATGACCCCAACTCGAATTAACTAAGATAAGTCAGTGATATTTCAACTCAGTTAACTCATTCAATTTATCTAGTGATGTGAAATTTTGATTTTATCCTAATTTAATCAAAGGAAAAATTAAATTAGGAATTTCTTGCTGCAATTTCAAAAATCCCTCTCAACGAGAAAGGGATTATCAAATACCCCAATCTTGCCTCTATGGAACTCTGATTTTCCTCTTGACAAAGCCTTTGTCAAAATCTCTGTATCATGTTCCTTTGTAACAATGTATTCCAAGAACATGGTCCACCTCTGCACACATTCTCGTAGATGGTGATACCAGATGTCAATATGCTTGCATTGATCATGAAAAAATGGATTCTCATAGAGTTTGATACAACTCTGATTGTCACATTAAATCAAATTAAGTTCCATCATCTGAACAAATAACCCATTAAGAATATTCCTCATCTAGATAGCCTCACATGTTGCCTGACTGGAAGCCATTTACTCTGCTTTTGATGAGCTGAGTGCCACAAATATCTGCTTCTTGTTGTACCAAGAAACTACTGCTGACCCGACACTAAAAATTCCTCCTGATGACCTCTTCCTGTCTGATGGACTCCCTGCCCAATTTTCATCTGTGAAGCCTTGCAACTTCACTCCCTTTGTCCATTTGTACCAAATCACAAACTGAGGAGTGCGTTTGAGGTATCTCAACACATGTTTTGCTGCCTTGCAATACAGTTTGGTTGGCTTAACCATTGCTTGACTAAGTTGGTTAACTTCGTAACACATGTATGGTCGTGTGTTCACCAAATACATAAGTGAACCCATAAGCCGTCTGTAAATAATAGCCTCCACTTCCTCACATGAAGTGGCATCCTCCTTCCTCCAACTGCATGCTAGAGGAGTATCCATGTGTTTTATACTCTCCATGCAAAACTTCTTCAGTATCTCATTGGCATACTTGCCTTTAGAGATAAAAAATTCCCCATCTCCTTTCCATACTTCCAAACTGTGGAAATAATGCATGAGTTGCATGTCCTTCATCTCAAATTCTCTTGCAAGATCCTCTTTGCAAGAATTGATCGACTTCTCATCACTGGTTAAATTAAAATCATCGACATATACTATAATACAAATTTTACCTTCAACAACAATATGGTAAAGGTTTTCATCTACTTCAATTTTGGTGAAGCCCAACCTAGTGAAATAGCTATCAATCCTGGTGTACCAAGCACGGGGTACTGGTTTCAATCAATACAAAGCTCGCTTGAGTCTACACACATGCGAATATCTATTGAAGGTCTCAAATCCTTCTTGTGATTCAATGTACACCTCATCCTTAATCACTCTATTGAGGAATGTTGTCCTCACATACATCTAATGAATCATCCTTCCCATTTGCGCTGCAAGTGCTAGAATTGATGTGATAGAACAGTACCTTGCTATTGGAGAAAATGTCTCCCCACAGTTAATTCTCTCTACCTAAGAGAACCCCTTGGACACAAATTTGGCCTTGTGTTTCTCGATGCTTCCATTTGCTGCTTGCTTCACCTTGCAGATCCATCTCGAACCCCCAAAAACTTGTCCTCTAGTCTTGGGAACACTTCCCAAACATTGTTTCTGACAATGTAATCATATTCCTCTACCATGGCATCAACCCATATTGGTTGCTACACTACTTCCTCGAATGAGGATGGTTCTGTCTTTAGTAGCTTACTCATCAGAGCCATGTAGCCATTGTATTGATCCAATGACCTCCTCTGCGTGCACTATGATGTGGGTGCTCCCACATTATCTATATCATCATGCAATAATTTTTCAGCTTCCCTGGTTCACTTCATTCCTGCTCTGGATATCTATACTTGAGTGGATGTCTCCACTCTCTGCTTCTCTGCTTGAGGCTGCTCCAAAACATCCCAAGGTGATTCCTTTAGAGCCAAAATCTCCTCATCTGAATGCAACTAAAGCTCCCTCTCAATAGAACACCTCATTTCCTTCTCTTCATCGAACTCCACATCTCTACGAACAACTGTCATCCTGAGAGATGGAAGGTACACTTGATAGTTGTGAGGTGTATCAATCCTTGATTCCTTGGAAACATGGCAGTAAATTGATGATCCAAAGATCCCGAACTGTAACACATGTGGTTTCTTCCCTGAAAAATATTCTTCTAGTGTAATCATCCCAACAATATGATGAGGACTTTTGTTATGCAAATATACCGCTGTTTTGCATGTTTCAGCCAACAAGTGCAATGGTAGGCCTTGGTCATGCAACATCACCCTTGTTTCTCCCACAATACTTTTGTTCTTCATCTTAGCCACCCCATTTTGTTGTAGGTTGTGCGACGCTGTCAACTCCCATTGAATGCCTTCCTTTTCATAGGAAATTTTAAACTCATTCGACACATATTCACCATCGTTATTAATCTTGAGAGCCTTCACTTTCCTGGCAGTTTATTTCTCAACAAGTTCTTTAAATTCAACAAACTGGGAGAATGTATGGTTTTTCTTCTGCATGAATAAAATCCAACACTTCTGTGAGGAATAATCTAAAAATATAACATAATATCCATGTTGCATTTCCATGACCTTGGGTCTAGGTTAGAGTCTTAAAATCACTAACGCTACCAAACCAAGAATCTCAATAGAACTACTTTTCATAATAGAATATAAACAACAGTAAATCACATATTCACAGTATAAACAACTTTTTACAATTTTCAACCCAACTTCGTTATATTAACAACATAAAATACAATATTCTAGGGTTCACGTACCAGGGATAAGGGCCCTCATACATCCACTAGTACAAGATACAAACAAGATACTCTGACCATTTGGCTGTAGTGAATTCTCTCAGCCTCTCTCGGTCGTACCATGTACCTTCCGAGTCCTTCGACTCTCGATCTACAACCCTTGCCTCTATCAATGCTCCAAGTCCATCTGGCCACTGAATCTCGGCTGTTAATTTTCTCTCTAGTTGTGCCTTAGTACATCAAGGCCAAAACACATCGAGAATCCTGTCGAGTTGTTCACAGTTCCACTTGTGAACAACTCTCAATCTGCCCATTGCTTCTCCGCAACTACTCAGAGGCTTCAAACCACTATGTTATTCCTATGCTTCAACGATGAATACCGACATAGGGCACATAGGGCTGCCACCTATCACTGTAAGATGTCCATCTCCCACAATGAACACATGCTAGGAGGACTGCACATCAATTGCTGTGAAAGTCCTTCTCCACACTCAAGTCTCAAGCTCCACAAACTGCTCTTGCTGATCAGACCCTTGATCTCCAACACATGCCTCCAGCTTGGGCACTATCATGCTGTCCTACAGTAGATCGTAAGTGCCCAATCCACATTCACACTTGGTCCACTCTCACGCTGCCCTCCAACAGTCCACAAGTGACCAAGTCCATGCTGTAGCATCTGATCCTATATAGGGCATCCTCATACTTAAGAAATCCTTAAACAAAGCTACCAATAGGCTCCACCAATTTGCCCTTTTCCTGCAATAAAGAAGATATTGCCCAAATCTAGGCACCAATCATGTCCTCACCTAGGACATCTATCTAAATTTCATCAAGGGAACATCTGAAACTCTCCTTGCTGCTATTCTCTCACCTCTCATCTGATGTGCCTACTATCACCTTGGATGCTTGTTAGGCTTCCCAATAGTCCATGTTAGGCTCCTCCAAGCAACTCCTAAGGCCTCCTACAACTGCCCATTAATCGATCCAAGCAATGGTCAAACTCTTTGACCCAAAATCCCTCAAACACACTGCTATAATGATGTTTTCACCTTGTTGTTCGTAACAATCCTGGCTAAGGCACTTACTGCAGCCCTAAATCCACTTGACAATCCCCAAATAGGCCCTTAAAGGGTTGCAACACACTCTTGAGGAGCCTCTCCTTAGAAACGCAACAATATGTGATTGGTGTAAATTCTAGAACACCTCCTACATAGCCTAACTATAGTCCTATGGCTGGCGGCCTAGCACAACAACCCTCCTATAGCATCGACCTTCCAAATAGTGCCAAATAATCTGCAAACAACAACATTGTAGCCCATAAGAAACTCAGCCTAACAGCTAGAAGCCTCGACCTCCATGAGAGAAATATTGGTCCCTATTTTGACCCTAAAATAGATCACACTAGGATCAACTTACTCGACCTCCATTGCAATCTTCAGACCTCTCTCCTCCACGCTCTCTAGGTCTCTTCCTTTGCTGTCTAGATCCTTCTCTCCACTGATTCCTTATCTTTGAGAAGACGTTGCACAAATGTATGATCAAAACACATAAAATAACCCTCTATCTATATCCAAATGAGGGGATCCACGAATTAGTGAAGATACACATCTATTGGAATTTTTTTACTTCAAGCCTACATGACTTGAAAACCAATAATTACTTTTCAACTTCAAAAATTCATTTTTCCTCAACGAAAGCTCGGAATCAGATGATTCTCATTGCGTTTTAATCGTCTCGACGAGCACTATCATCCTCATCTATGACATGTAGAAAAATCATCATGGTTTTCACCCAAACATCGATGGGTGCAAAACCCCCAAGCTTGGGTTCCAATCCCACAAGCCTACTTGTGGTGATTTGACCTCCATCCCTCAAATCCAGGGCTTGGAGTACCTCCCTTGCTACACAAAAATAAAAAACCTGTGCTTGGTCGTGGAGGTTATGGAGAAAGGTCCACAAACATTAGAGTGCATCCTTTCAAGGATTACATGTGCCCTGTTATCCCAGTCATTGAACGTGGATTTTGTGTAATTCCCTAAGATACACCCTTGACTTGTATTCTGTTGCTCTAGTGCTCCATTGGGAAGTCCTGTGGAGATATGCTGCATTATCTTCAAAGCTCCATGGTGAAAATGGCCAAGTATTCTATGCCATATTCACTGACATCTCGGCTCTGCACCTTGTCTGCCTTTGTGCTCAAAGTAGCTCAAAAACCTGTGCTTGGTCGTGGAGGTTATCGAGAATGGTCCCCAAACATCAGAGTGCATCCTTTCAAGGATGCATGTGCCCTGTTATCCTGATCATTGAAGGTGGATTTTGTGTACTTCCCCAAGATACACCCTTGGCTTTTATTCTGCTTCTATAATGCTCCATTGGGGAGCCCTGTGGTGATATGCTGCATGCTATTCAAATCTCCATGGTGAAAATGGCCAAGTATTTTATGCCATAATTCACCGACATCTCGGCGTTGCACCTTGTCTGCCTTTGTGCTCAAAGTAGCACAATCTTCCACATTCAACTTGTGGAGGTTCTTCACCTGAACCTCGATCTAATTCACTTGTCCTGTGGAGATGAGCCTAAGGAATGCCTTTCCTTTGCTGAATATAACATCGTAGCCACGATCTTCCTACACCGTGACAGACACCAACTTCTCATTTAGAGCTAGAAAAAACATCACATCCTTGAGCATGAGAGGGGAGCCAAACTCCCTTTGAGAATTAACTGTACCAATACCACTAGCGCTATAGCTCCCATCATCTCCCATCTCGATGTGCATCTAGAGGTCTTTCTCCTCCAAGTCACTGAAAAATTCTTGGTTTCCAGTAATATGGAATGAGGCACCACTATCCAGATACCACACACTACCCATCATTGTGCATTCCATGCATGAAATGAAGGTGAAGTCCAAATCAAATTATAAATCCAAAGCTTCACTCGCTATTCCTCTTGAGGGCTTCTTTCCCGCTTCTTGCGTTGACACTTAGTGGAATAGTGTCCCAGTTCATGATAGTGAAAGCACTTGATTTTAGACAAGTATTTCTTCTTACCCCCTTGACTGAAATCAATTTTGGATTGGATTCCTTCCCTTTCCATCTGTTATCTCTCAGATTTGCCTTGAAGTTGTGGAAAAGGAAAGTAAATCCGAGGTAACCACAAACCAACCTTCAGATACAGAATCTAGCCAATCTGTATCTAGAGAGGGCTCTCTCTTTAAAGTTTAGCTTTGTTCTTAGAAAATATTAAGCTAGTTATAAGTCCAAGAGTTTTGTTTGAATTTAAATGGTGGAATCCGCCAACTAAGGGCACGGTTGAGTATTTCAGGCCATTGGGCTATGGAGTCTAAAGGATGGCTTTATTGGATTAAGTTTCTACACACAAGATGGCTTTGCAGGGCAAGATAGCCAAACAAAGAACAATTTTTAGATATTAAAGTGAATGGAATGGATTTTGAAGGGATGAAAGGCAATTAAGATTCTTTCAACATTTTCAAAGAAAGAAAGTGAATGATTACAAATAAAGAGTAGTTAAGAATTCTTTACTATAGTAATCAAAATGTTTAAACCAGCGAAACAAGAGCAATCAAGAATTCATTGTTTATAACCAGTTTAGAAGAAAACGTTTAGAATAATCACAATTGAAATCAGAGTACACTTAAGCAATTTATGATTTATTCTTTTTTGTCAATTATTCAGAAATGGAACACAGTGATATTATAAACAGATATAAAACTTAAAACATAGGATAGAAATGACTTATTGATCTGTAGTATGACACATGAATCCTGCAAAAAGTCTTGAGCTTCAATTCATCATCCAGCAAGCCACAAAGAAATTTCTCCAAAGCACTTTTATTCCAAAAAAGTCAATGTTACATCAAAGTAGAAGAATCCCTCTTCAATACTCCAATTGAGGGAGTATTTATACAAATTCTAAACTAAAATATCTTGAAAAAAATATCAAAATTGGTTCACAAAACTCTCCAACTATTTTACATAAATAGAACTTAAGTAAAGGACACTCAAAATAATGCATCTATTTGGCACTATTTTGTATGGATAGGTGATGACAAAGAGGATAATTCGAATTTGATCCAACTCTTAGTTGATGATGAGGCATCCAAGTCACTAACTGCTTCCTTTCTTTGTGCATTCTGCTCCAACAATTTTGAAAACTTGGGGTCCAATGATATATTTTTATTTCTCAATCCGTAATAGATATGTAAAAAGTGAAAGAGGTTATTGTGGATTAATATGTTGGTGATATAAACCTCTTTCAGTTTCCTAAAATTCCTCTCCAGCTGTGCACAATAGGCTCTGTAAAAATATGTTTAAAACAGAGTTTTACAGAGTCTGAACAATAGCCTGTAAAGATGTACATGTATCTCTCTTTCTGAAATCACTGTGCAAAAAGTGAGATAGGTTTTTGTAGATGAGTCTCTTAGGAACAAAAACCTCCTTCATTTTTGTATGATGTATTTTTATTTACCACAATATTCTCTGCAAAATGATGACTTAACTGGTATTTTCTGCAAAAAGTGTTTTCCATCATTGCTTAATATTTCCAAAACCATAATAGCTGTTAGAAAAGTGAGAGAGGTTTTTTTAGATGGTCCTCTTAAGAACATAAACCTCCTTCAGTTTTTCAAAATTCATCTTGGATTGATCACAATAGTTTCTGAAAAAAAATGACTAAAACATTAAATTTCTGCAAAAATGCTCCTTCTTGTTTTGTTTTTCATCTTTTCACTTTTTTGTTCTTTTAACTGTTTTACTTTCACTTTAGATAAAATTGAATGTTGGTGAAAGTATTTTCATATCTTTTTACCATTTTACTGCCTCTGTAATTACTTTTACTATTTTACCTTTGATTGCTCTGTAACTTCATTTTAACTTTCACTCTGACTTTTACGTAATAAACGTTAACCACTGATACTCTTTAACTGTTCTTTACTGTGTCCTTTTACCTTCAATGTGTAGTTTAGGTTTTTACTGTCTGTTTCAACAATAAATTTTTTAATATCCTATTTCCTTTGCTTGTCTTTCAACTGTATGTTTTATCTTCCATCTCTGTTTTAATAGATTTAATAACACTCTTAGAGTAAACAAGTCTTATGACTAGTATTAAGACTGTTTATCCAAGGATGTGGTCTTCTGATCACCTATAAAACAAAGCAAATTGTTAAGAAAGCATTGGTTTGCAGGGGAGGTCCAAAAGGTTTCATTTGATTTTGAGAGGTCTGTGGAGTGAATCTAGAATGATTTTTGGGAGGTAAACCATGCTCGAATTGGTTAACAGAGGCTTCAGGTAGCGCAGCTGGGTTACAAAGGGTTTTACTGCATGGGAGTCTGGTCGTTCACTGTGAATGAAAAAATGAAAAACGCGGGCTTATTTCGTTTTATTCACAAAGTCAATGGGTGGCAGTGTTTTTTATTATTTTATTGGATGACGTCAGCATGGTACAGTGGATATGTCACGAGTGGAAAGGTGGTAAGCGGTTTCTATCGCACCGCTTATGAGGGAAGACGGTTTTAGGCGGAAGGGCAGCGATGCGATACAATGACTGACACGTAGCATGACACTGTTTGAAAACTGCTTGGCCATCGCGCGTTATCTTTCGTACGCGGATGGCCAGCAAAATGGATGAGGGCCGTAGATCTTTGACAGGGTGATCGGATGGCTGAAGGGACAGGAAGATGGCGGGGAAATAATGGCGCGGGCCTAATGTAATTAACTGTTAATTAAACTCATCGGGCGGAGTTTGATTGGCTGGGGTCAGCTGTTAATTAATCGTGTGGATTAATTAATCCCTGGTACGGTGGATAGTCGAGAATTATTTATTTTTATTTTTAAACATATATAATATGTTTAAACGTTTTTTCATATTTTTATTTATACAATAATTAAATCAATGCGATTTATTTACTGTAGGGGGGCGGGAATAATAATAATGTTATATTTTAGCCAAAAGGGGATATATTTGTGGGTTTTTGATTTGAATAAATAGGAATTAAATACTTTTGGCTAAAAAGTCATAATATAAGGGTTTTTGGGGATATTATTATAAAAATGAGTTATATACATAGGAAAAGGTGATTTTCATATGGAGTTATTATATAAATTAGAGTTAATATGACAAAGGACTATGTAAACTCAAAATAATTAAATATAACCAAGAAAGTGAAGATTCAAAAGTAAATGGCGTTATTATACTTTCATCACTTAGACTTAGAATAAAAAGTAATTTTGAGGGCTTTTCATGAAATATTGAAGGATTTTCCTAAGTAAAATAGGATTTTACTTAGAAAAAGATTTTTGAGAGGTGAATGAAGGTGATAATAGATAAATTCAAGTACCTAGGTCTTTTTAATTATTGGGCCGAGGGTCCGGTCCCTCCAAAAGTCAAGGAAATGCCTTGAGCCCCTTTAATTTTCAAATACCTTAACACTTAGGGGAAATTAGTGAAATCTTTAGGGAAAATGAGAGGGGAAATTAATAATTTTGACTTTGCTCTGATGTGAACTTTTTCCAATGTAGTATTTGCCTTTGTATTTTGTGATGAAAGTAAAAATTGAAAACATTTAGAACCATCATTCATCACATGTAATTCTGCAACAACATCTACCTACCCTACTTACTTTACCCTACCATTTTCTCTTCTTTATTAGGGTGCACTTAGACTGGCAAACCCTTATCAATCTTCTTTTTCTTTTACATGGAAAATCTATCTATTTCTACACTTATTACATCCAAGGGCTCAGATTAAACTGTTGAGCACCTTTTATTAACTCTACCTATCTACTTATCTTCCAAGATTAAACTGTTTGGTCAGATATTTATTCTCTATTCTACAACATGAAATTGAAACATGAATGAGTCAAGTTTAAACAGTTTGACTCTTCATAAATTGTGGCAAAAGTTTGACAAGCTGCACACAATTGCTTTATTACAAAAATGAAATAGTAGTGGCATTTGGATTTGCCACTTTCCTTGGTCTATTTTTTGTTTGGGGTTTATTTCTTTCACTTTTTTGACCATTTTATTTTTCTTACCCTTTGATTTTTCTTTTAGGGTATACCCTCTTTACATTTTTTAAATTTTTTGATTTTTTGGTTTTTCAAGAATATGGAACACCTTTGCTCAAGAAAAAAGGTTTGAACATATTCCATAGTTCAATCAAGACAATCATGAAAAATGACACCTATTGGTATAGGAGTCTAACACTGGCTCCACTTGGGGATGGCTTTTCCTGGTGAAAAGTCAAGAACAGCAGGTCAGATGCCTCGAAATGCCTTTAACTGAACCATGGAATTTTCTTCTTTATGTTGATTTATTGTATGTATGACAGTAATACTTCTGAAACTTAGGGCCTTCTCTTCGGGCTTCAACTCCAGCAAGTTACCATCCACTCAAAACTTTGTTTCCCAGTTGGAAATCTTCTGCCTTGGTCCAATCTCAAACATGCATTTGTTGTGGCTGAAAATCTTGAATTGAATATAATCCTTTTTCTGCAACCTGAAATCTGATCTGAAACTAGAACAACACATAAAAATTTTCAAACCAACTTAATGAAAAACTAGCTGAAAATTGACAATTAAAAAAAATGCTCAAAATTCTGAGCTTATTGACACTCATCTATCTACTCAATCTACTAAAAATCTTATTGAATCAGGTAATACAAAAATGCCAATGAAACCAATCAAGTAGTTGTAAAAATAAATGGATAACTTGATTGCTTGTGATCAAAATTGGAAGTATGTTATGATCATGTGCCTTTATAATAAATGATATGATGTGTAAAGGCCACTTTTGATGTATTTGATCCTTATAGAGAAAACATGTTTGCAGATTTGGGCTCAAAAGATTCTCCATATAATCTGATATAGGATCAATAAAAGCATGATATATGTTATTTACTTCTAGGCCTTCAATGACTAATTGTTCAATTGAATTATGAATATTAGACCATAAACTTATTTCTTCAGTCTTGTGTTTGAAAGAATAATCATCTTCAATATGTAAGTCAAAAGATAGTACAATTTCCTCTTGCTTTGGAGAAGGAAGATTTTCAAAGAATTCTTTAGGATTTCGGAAATGGTATGACTGAATTTGAGAATGCAAAAGTTTGATTTTATTTTCATAATTTTCAGAAATTATATCAAGAAGCCATTTTTTAACTTGAGGAGAACATTTTCTTGATTTAAAAATAAGAAAGAAAGCTCTTAGAAAATCCTCATCAAGTTGAAGTTCTGATATCTCATCTCTCAAAATAGCTAGTGATTGTTTTGTGAAATTATCATAATTATCATGATACCGATCATATTTAGGCAAATCTTCAGAATAAGGAATGTCATTAATTATAAACATTGGATCAACATATTTCTCTTCCAACAATCCCAATATATCTTGATTAGATTGGTTGCATTCTGTTTGAAAATCATTGTTTTGTTCAATAGGCGTGATATCAAGCAATGGGCCTTTTTGGGAAGGTAGAATAACATGAGCATCAACTTGTTCTTCTGTCCCTTCATGGATAAAAACTTTTGTAAATTCATCAACATTAGAAGAAGTTGAAACAATCTCTTCATTATGTAAATATTTTGAGGATGGTTGCATGTTTAGAAGCAAATTGATTTCTTCTTCGGTGAGGGGGGGTGGGAATCTTTGAATTCTTAGATTGGAATGACAGTTGTTTTTTCTCTTATCTAAAAATTGATCACGAGGTTGATTATTTTCTTTAACTCCATTCAAAAAATTAAATGAAACATCATTTGTTAATACAGAGGGGTTTTGTGGATCTTGACTTTTCTCCTAACTTATTTCATCTTTGTTTAACTCCTCTTGATTATTATGACATTTAACTTGAGAATGAAAGTTTTGGACTTCTAATAAATCTTCAGGAAACCAATTTCCAAAATCTTCATCAATATTTTTAAGGTAATGTATAATATTTTCAGCTTGATCACAACAATTTTCAGCTAATGATAAAGATGGAAAATCTTCTTTGTAATGCTCATAAAATACCTTATGAAAATCTTTTAGAGAAAAAAAACTTGTAGGTTTAAGAGCTTCGTACCATTCCCTTGCTTTTCTTTCTAAGGTTCCCATGAATATCTTCATGAGGAAATCCTCATGCCAATCACCCTTCAATCTTGATAAGTGTATATGAAATTTAATGACATGTAGTAAAAGATCATCAATATTCTCATCTTGAAATCTGGGCAAATTGCTACCCCAATCTACCTTTGGTAATTTGTGTGGAAATCCAGGTATGTGATTTCTGCTCATGGGAGCATATCTTCATTTTATTCTTGGATCATCTTGAAAATCAGCCATAATGAAAAGCCACTTTATCTGTACAACCAAGTTAGATCTTTATATAAAATACAATACATATTGAATCTTAACGAGAAAGAACACAATGTCTTGGATTCAGATCCAAGTTGAAAGCCTGATCTTTCCATATTGTTCTTCCAGGTTCATTCCTCCAGTGGAGTCTTGATTGTGAAATGGATTTGGAGTCGCCAGGTGGATGATTTTAACCTGTGTGTGTCTGATCACTGTCCACCATCATAGATCAGATCTGAACCTGTAAATTATTTCTGAAGAAAAATGTTAGTCTTCCCCAGTCAGTTTTCTAGATAATTTTTTTTTTTTGGTTTTTGTTTTAAAATGAAATGAAAATACAACTTCGATAAATTCTTCAAGAAATCAAAGATTTTTAATTAAAATTTTCTCAAAGATTTATTGAACTAAAGAAACTGATTGAATGTTTGAAACCAAAGTTCTGTTTGTCAGCTAAACCAGAGATAGACTGAAGTAGCATTTATTATTGTGCAATTGCAGAGCAAAAGCATTTCAAAGGCTACCTGGCTGATCTTCAGACTCTGTCTATAGCTTATAAGCAAACAATAGTAACAATAAAGATGTTCAGGTCCCCAGTATGATCTCCACTATGTTATCACTCAGATTTTCCTTGAAGTTGTGGAAAAGGAAAGTAAATCCGAGGTAACCACAAACCAACCTTCAGATACAGAATCTAGCCAATCTGTATCCAGAGAGGGCTCTCTCTTTAAAATTTAGCTTTGTTCTTAGAAAATATTAGGCTAGTTGTAAGTCCAAGAGTTTTTGTTTGAATTTAAATGGTGGAATCCGCCAACTAAGGGCACGATTGAGTATTTCAGGCCATTGGGCTATGGAGTCGAAAGGATGGCTTTACTGGATTAAGTTTCTACACACAAGATGGCTTTGCAGGGCAAGATAGCCAAACAGAGAACAATTTTAGATATTAAAGTGAATGGAATGGATTTTGAAGGGATGAAAGGCAATTAAGAATATTTCAACATGTTCAAAGAAATAAAGTGAATGATTACAAATAAAGAGCAGTTAAGAATTCTTTACTATAGTAATCAAAATGTTTAAACCAGCGAAACAAGAGCAATTAAGAATTTGTTGCTTATAACCAGTTTAGAAGAAAACATTTAGAATAAT
Source organism: Pinus albicaulis (assembly GCA_034641835.2). Taxonomy (NCBI): domain Eukaryota; kingdom Viridiplantae; phylum Streptophyta; class Pinopsida; order Pinales; family Pinaceae; genus Pinus; species Pinus albicaulis. The sequence goes on from CM076576.1 coordinate 224,697,019, forward strand.
CACAATTGAAATCAGAGTACACTTAAGTAAGTTCTGATTTATTCTTTTATGTCAATTATTCATAAATGGAACACAGTGATATTATAAACAGATATAAAACTTAAAACATGGGATAGAAAAGACTTATTGAACTGTAGTTTGACACATGAATCCTGCAAAAAGTCTTGAGCTTCAAATCATCATCCAGAAAGCCATAAAGAAGTTTCTCCAAAACAATTTTATTCCAAAAAGTCAATGTTACAGCAAAGTAGAATAATCCACCCTCAATACTCCAATTGAGGGAGTATTTATACAAATTCTAAACTAAAATATCTTGAAAAAAATATCAAAATTAGTTCACAAATCTCTCCAACTATTTTACATAAATAGAAATAAAGTAAAGGAAACTCAAACTAATGCATCTATTTGGAACTATTTTTTATGGATAGGTGATGACAAAGAGGAGAATTCGAATTTGATCCAACTCTTAGTTGATGGCAGAATATTGGTGTCATGGCACTTCCTTTCTTATTGCATTTTATCACTGAATTTTGAAGCTTGGGGTCCAATGAGAAATTTTTATTTCTCAATAAATAATAGATATGTAAAAAGTGAAAGAGGTTATTGTATATTAATATGTTGGTGAGATAAAACTATTTCAGTTTCCCCAAATTCCTCTCCAGCTGTGCACAAAAACCTCTGCAAAAATATGTGTAAAACAGAGTTTTACAGAGTCTGAAAAATAGCATGTAAAGATGTGCATGTATCTCTCATTCTGAAATCACTGTGAAAAAAGTGAGATAGGTTTTTGTAGATATGTCTCTTAGGAACAAAAAAATCCTTCAGTTTTGTATGATGTATTTTTTATTTACCACAATCTTCTCTGCAAAATGATGACTTAACTGGTATTTTCTGCAAAAAGTGCTTTCCATCATTGTTTAATATTTCCAAAACCATAATAGTTGTTAGAAAAGTGAGAGAGGTTTTTGTAGATGGCCCTCTTAAGAACATAAACCTCCTTCAGTGTTGCAAAATTCATCTTGGATTGATCACAATAGTTTCTGCAAAACAATGACTAAAACATTAAATTTCTGCAAAAATGTTCCTTCTTGTTGTGTTTTTCATCTTTTCACTTTTTTGTTCTTTTAACTGTTTTACTTTCACTTTAGATAAACTTCAATGTTGGTGAAATTATTTTCATCTATTTTTACCATTTTACTGCCTCTGTAATTACTTTTACTATTTTACCTTTCACTGCTCTGTAACTTCATTTTAACTTTCACTATGACTTTTACCCGATACACTTTAACCACTGATACTCTTTAACTGTTCTTTACTGTGTCCTTTACCTTCAATGTGTAGTTTAGGTTTTTACTGTCTGTTTCAACAGTAAATTGTTTAATATCCTATTTCCTTTGCTTGTCTTTCAACTATATGTTTTATCTTCCATCTCTGTTTGAATAGATTTGATAACATTCTTAGAGTAAACAAGTCTTATGACTAGTATTAAGACTGTTTATCCAAGGATGTGGTCTTCTGATCACCTGTAAAACAAAAAAAATTGTTAAGAAAGCATTGGTTTGCAGGGGAGGTCGAAAAGGTTTCATTTGATTTTGAGAGGTCTGTGGAGTGAATCTAGAATGATTTTTGGGAGGTAAACCATGCTCGAATTGGTTAACAGAGGCTTCAGGTAGCGCAGCTGGGTTACAAAGGGTTTTATTGCATGGGAGTCTGGTCGTTCACTGTGAATGAAAAATTTAAAAACGCGGGCTTATTTCATTTTATTCACAAAGTCAATGGGTGGCAAATTTTTTTATTATTTTATTGGATGACGTCAGCATTGTACAGTGGATATCTCACGAGCGGAAAGGTGGTAAGCGGTTTCTATCGCACCGCTTATGAGGGAAGGCGGTTTTGAATGAAAAGGAGCGATGCGATGTGGCCCGACATGTAGCCGCATCTTGTTTGCAACCGTTTGGCCATCGCGTTATCTGCGTCGTGGATGGCGGTAAACATGGATGAGAGCGTAGATCTTTGACGAGTAGTCAGTTTACGATGGGACAAGAATGAAGCGGGGAAATAACGTGGCAGACTGATAGTCTTATTAATTAAACTCATCAAGTAGATTCGATTATTTAAAGTCGAGCATTAATTAATCGTGTGGATTAATTAATCCTGGTACGGTGGATGGCGGGAATTATTTATTTTTTGTTTTAAACATATATAGATATGTTTAAACGTTTTTCATATATTTTATTATATTATAATTAAATCAATGTGATTTTCTTACCATAGGGGGCGAGAATAGAATAAATGTTATATTTTAGCCAAAAGGAGGTATATTGTGGGTTTTTGATTTGAATAAATAGGAGTTAAATACTTTTGGCTAAAAAGTCATAATATAAGGGTTTTGGGGATATTACTATAAAAGGATTTATATATAATAGGAAAAGGTGATTTTCATAGGGAGTTAATATATAAATTAGAATTAATATGACAAGGGACAATGTAAACTCAAAATACTTAATTATAACCAAGAAAGTGAAGATTCAAAAGTAAATGGCATTATTATACTTTCATCACTTAGACTTAGAATAAAAGTGATTTTGAGGGCTTTTCATGAAATATTGAAGGATTTTCCTAAGTAAAATGGGATTTTACTTAGAAAAAGATTTTTGAGAGGTGAATGAATGTGATAATGGATGATTTCAAGTACTTAGGTTTTTTCAATTACTGGGCCGAGGGTCCGGTCCCTCCAAAAGTCAAGGAAATGCCTTGAGCCCCTCTAATCTTCAAATACCTTAGCACTTAGGGGAAATTAGTGAAATCTTTAGGGAAAAATGAAGGGGAAGTTAATAATCTTGACTTTGCTTTGCTGTGAACTTTTCCAATGTAGTATCTGCCTTTGCACTTGTGATGAAAGTAAAATTGAACACACTTAGAACCATCATTCATCACATGTAATTCTGCAACAACATCTACCTACCCTACTTACTTTACCCTACCATTTTCTCTTCTTTATTAGGGTGCACTTAGACTAGCAAACCCTTATCAATCTTCTTTTTCTTTTACATGGAAAACCTATCTAAATCTACACTTATTACATCCAAGGGCTCAGATTAAACTGTTGAGCTCCTTTTATTTACTCTACCTATCTACTTATCTGCCAAGATTAAACAGTTTGGTCAGATTTTATTCTCTATCTCTTAAAACATGAAATTGAAAAATGAATGAGTCAAGTTTAAACTGTTTGACTATTCATCAATTGTGACAAAAGTTTAACAAGTTGCACACAATTTCTTATTACAGAAAATGAAATAGTAGTGGCATTTAGACTTGCACACTTTCCTGGTCTATTTTTGTTTGGGGTTTATTTCTTTCAATTTTTTGACCATTTTATTCTTTTCACCCTTTGATATTTATTTTAGGGTATACTCTCTTTACATTTTTAAAATTTTTGATTTTTATTTTTTATTTTTTAAGAATATGGAACACCTTTGCACAAGAAAAAAGTTTGAACATATTGCATAGTTCAACAAGTCAATCATGAAAAATGACACCTATTGGTATTAGGAAAAGGCCTTCCATCAACATAGAACCTGTTGCAGTGTACCAATTGCGTGGCTCTGACAAGTCCTTCCGTTTTTATAATAATTTAATATATATATATATATATATATATATATATTTTTTTTTTTTGACAAAAAAGGAACGAAACGGAAACTATGGTACAAGGATAAGATAGCCCTCTAAGGGCTACTAAGTGAAGTAATGTTTGAGGTCATGCCCATTTACCAGGAGGACCTCGACTCTTCCCTCAAGAGTTTGCAGTCTAAACGTGTGGGAACCTAATTTCTCTTTAACTTGGAACGGACCTGTCCATAGTGCTTGGAACTTGGAATGTTTTCCCTTTTCTTCGTGAGCTTTATCCCACTTCAGGACCAGGTCTGCTACCTCAAAGTTTTTATTCCCTGCGGATTTTCTATCAAACCATCTCTTGATTCGGCTTTGGTGGATGGCGAACTTTTCCCGGGTTTTTTGTCTTTCTTCCTCCAACTTCAGTAGGGTGTCGATCCGAGTCTGCAAGGTGGGGCATGGGGTACCATGACATTCTTGGGACAACTGAAGGGCAGGGAGAGATAAATGGGGAGGAAGAACAATTTCTTTTCCATACATGAGAAAATACGGAGAGGTGCCTAAGGAGGATTTGGGCATGACACGGTCGGCCCAAAGAGCGTTGTGAAGGGCGTTGTGCCAGTTACGCTGGTGGGACAACAGGGTTTTCTTAATGATGCAGATAAGATTTTTATTGGTTGACTCAGCTAACCCATTTCCTTGGGGGTAATAATTTGTCGAATGTTTAAGAACAATACCGTTTTCCAGAGAAAAATCATATAATTTAAAAGATGAAAAGTAAGTTGCATTATCAAAAACCAAGGAAGTTGAAACGCCAAACCTGGTGATGATGGAATGAGTGACAAATTCTATTACCTCTTGATCATTGATTTGGCGTAAAGGTTCTGCTTCGACCCACCCGGTGAAATAATCAGTAGCAGTAAGAATATACCGGTGCTTCTTGGAGGAGTGAGGTATGATTTCACCAATGACGTCCAAACCCCACTGTTGAAAAGGTTCTTCCACCACTACTGATAGTAAAGGGGCGGCTGGCCGCGCTTCCCGGTTTGTGAATTTCTGGCACTGAGTGCACTTTCAGACATATGCATGCGCATCTCTGAAAAGGGTTGGCCAATAGTATCCTGTGCGCATTATCTTATGGGCGGTGGTATCGCCTGCAAAATGACCTCCAGCTGGTCCGTCGTGCAGCTCGGTCAAGATTTTCTGCGCTTCATCATGTTCCAAACAGCGTAGCATGATTCCATCGTAATGTTTCTTGAAAAGCTTACCCTGGATCAGCTGGTAAGATGCAGCTTTGAGTCTTATCGCGCGTTTCTGCCAGACAGTGAGAGGAGGGTCCAGGACGCCCTGGGCTAAGTATCCTGAAATGTCATAGTACCAAGAAGGGTTTCTCTATTGAGGTATGTGGTCACTCTGATACATGTTGATTTCCTGTTCCCAACACTCTTCTTCAACTCCATGTGAACTTGCGGCCTCCGCAGCTATTTGGCACAATCCTCGTCCTTTAACGGTGTGTGCTAGTTTAAACTCTAAATCATACTCTTGCAGGCACGCCACCCAGTTACCTCGCCTCTCGCCTAGCTCTTGCTGCAAAAACAGTGAGCGGACAGCTGGGTGGGGAACGAAAACCGTGACATGGTTTTTCAAGATGTAGGGCCTGAAATGCTTGACTGCTTTGTAAACCGCATAGGCTTGCTTTTCGATTTTAGGGTAGTTCAATTCAACTCCTTGTAAACCAGTACTCATGAAGGAAATAGGCCGTTCATCATTGTTGCCGTCTTTTTGCGTGAGGACAGCTGCAAGTGATGAATCTGAGGCGAACGTATACAGGATAAAGCCTCTGCTAAAATCTGGGCTTTGGAGGGATGGCGCTTCAGCTATAGCCTGCTTGATTTTGTCAAAGGCCTCCTTCTCTGGCAGATTCCATTTGAACACCACATTATTTTTGATCATCCCCTGCAAAGGCTTGACTATCTGGGTGAAATCCGATATGAATCTACAGACAAAATTGATTTTCCCCACGAAATATTGCATTGCTTTCTTACTGCTCGGGGGGGGGGGGGGGGGGGGGTGTGGGGGGGCGAATTTGGGCAATGGCTTTCGCCCGCTCTGGATCTAGAACAATGCCTTGCTTAGTTATAATGTGGCCTAGCAAATTTCCTTCTGCCACAGCGAAAACACTCTTCTTCGGGTTAAGTGAAACCCCGTACTTCCTACACCTCTCGAAGATTTGCTTGAGGTGGCGTAAATGATCGCCCCGGTGTTTTGAAAACACAGTGATGTTGTCCAAATAGACTACCACGCTCTGCCCTATCAAACCACGAAAATCTATATCCATGGCCCGTTGGAAAGTTGCCCCCGCGTTTATCAATCCAAAAGGCATGCGCTTGAAAGCGAACGTTCCCCATTTGGTCCGAAAGGTAGTTTTAAGTCTGTCCGGCTCAGCTACCAGTACCTGGTTGTAACCAGAGAACCCATCCAATAAGGAGAACATCTCGGATCCAGACACATCTTGCAATATTTGTTCCATAGGTGGCACTGGGTAATTGTATTTATTTGAGGCCCGATTCAAATTCCGGAAATCCACACATAAGCGGATCTCGCCAGAGTTCTTCTGTACCGGGACCAAATTTGACATCCATGTGGAATGATGAACTTTGAAGATGATGCGTGCATCCCAAAGTTTCTTAAGTTCTTTTAGAATCATCGGTTCCAAAGTAGGGTTCACTTTTCTGAGCTTCTGTTGGAACGACTTCACGCCTTCCTTCATGGGTATCACGTGCTAAATAATCCGAGTATCGTACGTACGTAAATCATCATAAGTCCAAGAAAATACGTGTCGATACTTTCGAAATAGTTGGGTGAAGGCTTGCGTCTCTTTGTCAGTACAGTCTTTTCCAAGGTTAATGAACTTCGGGTTCTCATCCGATCCCAAGTTCACTTGTCGATGTGCCAAGATGGAACTTTGTACTTTGGTATTTGGGGGGCTGCGGAATCGGCTTTGCAGATCGAAGAGATTTTCAAGTGACACTATCCCCTTGGGCATGGGGTTCTCCTTGCGTTTTTCATGCTCTTCCTGCAAATCTTGGTCGTGATCCGCCTCATCAATTGCCGCGTCTTTGAATACTTCAGTGTTGAGCATAAATTCCAATATCTATTGATCATCATCAAAAACGCATAAATTAGTAATACTATCTGGCACGGAGGGTCTATATATAAATTCAATAGAAAAGCCATCCCTCAAAGGGGTAAATCTAGCAGTAGCATTAGCCAGAGTATCAGCTGCTGCATTGTGCATTCTAAGAACAGATTTGATTCCAAACGCATTGAAAGTAGAAATAAGACGCCATACCTCTTGTTGATAAGCTTTTAAATGTGGAGACAAAAAATGAATGGTATTACGTACCTACCGAGTAATGATCTCGGAGTCTCCAATGACTTGTAAGCACCTTACCTTTAAATCCAATGCCTTCTTGAGTCCGAGGATTAGAGCTTCATATTCAGCAGTATTGTTGGTGCACTGGGACTCAAGCCGACACGAAATCAAGAATTTGTTCTTTTGAGGGTCCAACAAGATGCAGCCCGCGCCAGCTCCGTCATGGGTTTTGGAACTGTCATAGTACAGGGTCCAAACGTCATTTTCTGGCTCCTTTGGGGTTGTAGGTTGGGGCAAGACTTCGATATGGTGTGAGATGGGAGTGGCTTGGTCTTCCGCAATGAGTGTTAGTTCAGACTGGATCTCGGGGTCTACTGGAGATTGAGGAGGATGATAACATCCGAAAATGGCTTCCAAGAAGCACATGCCAAGCTCCTCCTGGGAAAAGCTGATGGGTTCGTTAGTAGCATCCAAATCAGTCACAATATATTTCATATATGGTTCGCTTTCAACCCTGATTTGGTTATTTCAGCCCTTGTAAGGCAGCCACAAGTGGGACGAGTCAGTGGCAAAATACCCTTGCAGCTTGCTGGACCAGTCTCTGCTAAGTAATAGGTTGTAAGCTTCAGGGATGTCAAAAACCACAATGTCAATACATTTGTGGACTCTAGAATCGGACGAAAGGCGGATGATGACATTATTTAGCTCTCCTACAGCTGGCACCTACGATCTGTCAAGTTGGATGATCCTCGCGTCAGTTTTCTCCAGGCAGATGTTCAGCTTCTTACAAATAGATAGGGGCATGATGTTTGTGGATGCGCCAGAGTCCATTAGACAGTTATGGATGTTGAAGTTAAAAATCTCAAAAGATAATAGGAAGGGAGGAGTAGATCCCCTAGAGTTTGCATTAATGGCATTCACAATAGATTGAACACTCGGATTGGCTTGTGTGGACGTATTTCTCACAGGCTTAGTAGTTGAGGTATTGGCGAAGGCTTTAAGAATGAGTTCTCATTGGTTCGTGATGTGGGCAAGCTCATAGAGGGAGATGTTAGCTCTGGTTTTCTTCATGTCCTCTACAATGTTATAAGCGGAATTAAATTGAGGACAGGACTTGGTAGTGGTTTTTGGGGACCCCACCGGGAGCTAGCTCTTTTGATTTGCTCGGGTGTTGTTATTGGTGGGCCTCTCAGGGGCAGCTTGTTGTCCATTCCCCGGGGGGAGTATTTTCCTTAAGAAAGCCCTTTTCTTCTCCTCAAAGGATGGTTCGGGGACCGGTCCTTTACTCCTAAGGCTGTAGTTTCTTACGAGTTGGGCCTTAGGATTGTTAACCATGTTGATATCAATGACGGTAAGATTGTTGTCCCCACGGATAATATCAAATGCAAGAACCGAGGACCCTGGTTCTTCATCCGGGGGCAAATACTCATCGTGGTTGGAAGCATCATCCTCCCCTGCATCCCCTGGGGTTTGATCGTCCAGAAGCTAATTTACCACTATCTTCATGCTGCCAATCCATTGTGGGCATGTTTTTTCAGAGTGGGCAGCCTGGTGGAAAGAACAAAAGTTATCTTTTCCTATTTCTTCCACGTTGAGAATAGTGTTTGGGTTAGACGGGGGTCGGGTGGTGTTGGGGTTGCTCTTTCTGAAAAAGGGCTTAGGTGCCTTGGTGCTAGTCGTGGATTCTATACCCTTCCTCTTTAGGTCGGAGACTTCATTTGTCAATAGCTTGAGCGTCTTTGCTATACTCTCGAAGTCGAAAGCGTCCTTATCCTTATCCGTGGTTTTGTTCATGGAGGACTAACCCCTTTTCGTGATTGGTTTGTGGTCATCTCTCCCCTCGTTATCAATGAATCCTATAGAAAGCATGTCTCTTTCTACAGTGAGGGCGGCTGCGTATTTTGCTGCAAGGGTGGGCTGAGCTTCACGTTTTACGAAGACGACAATATCCCTGGGGAGAGCTTTTGTATAATAGTCTATGGTAATCGAGTCATCCAACGCTAGGTTTGGGGGAAAATTTTGCAGTATGGTGGCAAAGCGTTGATTGAAGTCTCTAACCTTCTCTTTCTTATGGAACTTAATGGTACTTAACTCCGTGAGGAGCATGGAAGGGGTTTTTTCTTTTGAAAATTTATACAGGAATGCGCGACGGAACTGGTCCCATGACGTAATGGAGGCACTTGGAAGGGAGCGGTACCAGGTGGCCGCTTTGTTTTCAAGAGTGTGCGGAAATAGATGGCAAGCAACGTCATCTGTTTGAACCCTCATGATTTGCAGGGAGAGATAGAAGCTGCTTATATGATCCTCAGCCAAGGTGCCTTTCTCGGGATCAAACTTGGGGAGATGCTTCTCAGGGTGCCTAGGCAGGTCGTGGAGTGGGCCCAAAAGATCTAATGGGGACTGGGCCATCCAGGCAAGTGGTTGCACTCTCCTAGCCTGCTGGTGGTGTCTCATCTCAGGCTCTGATTCACTCCCCGTACCTGACACCGATGCTTCTCCCTCATGGCGAGAGTGTTCATCTTGATACCTCTCATGATTGACCATGTCTCTGAGATATCCCCAATTGTGGACAGGTGGCCTATTTGGGTTTGGGCGGCGGTGGTTGGCATGGTGGCCTTGGCCACGGCCTCTATCTCCTCTACCTCCAGTCCCGTGGCCTCTATTCCCTTCACCTTCATTCCTGCGGGCTCTATTTCTCTCGCCTTCGTTTCTGCGGGCTCTATTCCCCTCACCTTCATTCCTGCGGGCTCTATTTCCATCACCTCCCCCAGGTGGGGGGTGTGCCTGGTTGTTTTTTGGTTGGGCTGAGGGTTGGGGAAACGTTCAGTTGTACCAAATTCCTCCTCTTCGCCCCCTTGGAGCTCGGGAATCGGTTCGTCACCCTGAACAATGGTGGCGAGGTCTTCAACCATGAGATTCACTAACTGGGGTATGGTACTCACCAGAGCACCATTACGAGTGATGTTTTCAGCTGGGGTCCTAGTATGGGTCAAGAAACTCATGATTGGGGCATATCGCAAATCCCTGATGAGATTGCGGGCAGCTGGGCGCAAGGCTCTCAACTGATCTCTGGTAATTTCATAATATGGAACCTCCTCCCCTGGAATGTCTTCCAACGGAGGAGGGGTAGTATCATCGTTTATGACCTCCCCATGGGGATTTTGTGATGGAATGTTGGTTGTATGCTGGGAGGATACCATTCAGGCCCTCCTTCTAGCGCCAAATCTGTTGACGGGAAAAATTGTCCGGCCAACAGTAGGGGATCTCCCCGATAGAAAGTCCCAATTAGACCTTGAACCATTTGGAATAGGGATCCTGTCCAGGGTGTGGGTCCAGCTACCGCTTAATTCACCTTCCCTTCGGTCTAAAAAAAACTCGATCGAACCTTCAGACACACACTTATTCACATGATACAAGATACATGGTTGATGCATTAAACACGTATATAACACTATGCGTAGAGAGACAATAATAAAGCATACATGCCGAAGGAGGTGTTGTTAAAAACACATCTTTGGGGTTATGCTTGTAGGATATTCTGACCACAAAATAAATGGTTCTTTATGGCAATATGCCCCTTTACTTCCTGAAAGATCAAACAAAATGCTAATAAAAAAAGTCATTAACATCCATTAAGAAAGCGATTAAACTGAACATCATTAACACAAGTACAGGAAACCATAATGCATAAATGATGCCATTAAGAGTG